>JAMKCH010038946.1:0-181541 GCA_023653785.1 Ophioderma brevispina | reverse complement strand
GCACATTAACAATTTCGCTAATGCGACATACGCTATTTTTTGGACCACCGACTTTCTTGCCATACGCTGCTCTATGTGTCCCCAGAGAATGGTTCTTGGCGATGGGAGTCGCCGGCCTCTGTCCAGCTGGACTGATGGCCCCGTGATAGCGGATGTATTCTACCTTTACGCACATGATTCTACGCACATGTAATCTTATTCAAAAATCACTTTCAAGGTGGTCTAAGATAGGACTACTTCCCAAAAACCTTATATGTTCCACAGTATTGGAAATACAACATTATCAGGTAATTCAAGAAAGAATTATCCCCCAAAATTACTCAATTTAGTTCCATAGCCTTGGAAAAACAAATTTCTGGACCTTTTTACTAGATTTGAGATCAAATTTAGACTAAAAGCAGGTGCCGTCCAGGGCCCGTCATTCTTTTAATTTTAATTTCGAAACCAAATGCCAAACATTGTAAACTATGGCAAAACGACGAACATGGTGACACCAGTTTCATCACAACGAAATCGGAGCACTGGGTAACGTTTACCCCCAGGATGACCTTGAACCTTAATAGGGCTGTACCTGTTTAACTAAAGGTCAGAACCGAGACCTTTTTTTCATCCTTATAATGAGACAAATACATTAGTGTACATTTGAACACAATTTGACTTGATTTCAAATTACCCCTGTATTAATTTTACCCCCTTATTTTACAAAGTTTCCCACATTTCCAGAGGTTGGACCCAAAAATTCTGATTCAGCACCCTTCAAACTATAGAAAAAATCTTCAAACCTTCTCCAAACTTCTCATGAAAACTATAGAGGGCGTCCTTCATTCCTTATTCCGCGATGTCCTTTGTTCATTAACCTTCATAGAAGACAACTCCACTGAGAAATAATGCTCTGCTCTCCACGGTCACGGAATTGCCCCAAATGACCCAACTAATACTTTTAGCTACTTTTCGTCTTGTACGAGTGTATTTATTTCATACGGTCCGATCCGGCCTATAACACGTATTTTTCGAGAGAAAAAAATAAAATAAAATCTACTTAGTATTTTGAATACCATTAGCGCCAAAAATTATTAATTATAGGAAGATGAAAGAGGAAGGAAAATAATACGCCCAGTGTGGGGGTCGAACCAGCAGCGCAGGATCTTGGGCTTAGCCAACTGCGCCACGCGGGATTGTTTTTTTTAGTGTTGAAAATATGATACTTAAACCTTACCTACTAAATTGTTTTTAAAAAAAACGCCAAAAACATTGCGCCGAGGTCCAATCAGACACGGCACAAATCCTTTGCCTCAATGATATGCCTTCGCCATCCACCATAGAAAATACACGCCGCAAGGCCGGTGACTCTCAGCCAATATCTAATTTTTGAGTTTTTTTAAGACCCACCCTATCCACTACCAAAATTTCATCACCATACGATAAGAAATGTAGCCCCTTAATGCCCTGATATAAAAACAGATAGCTACGAAACCGAGACCACATTCCTCGTCCATCACCGCTATACCCTCAGCGCTAGCGCGAGGGTAATAAGATGGTCCCCACAAGTGTGGTTTAATTACTTTTTATTGAAAATTTGCAAATGAGCTTATTAATATTCTAACCTGTCCAAAAAGTATACAGCATATGACCTTATCATCTTCTATGTGCCACGTTAGAAGTTCACTGACTAATCGGTTTAGTCTATAGATTCATTAATTTTCTTGAAAATATTTGAAAATATGCAAATGAACTCATTAATATTCATAACCTGTCCAAAAAGTATACAGCATATGACCTCATCATCTTCTAGGTGCCACGTTAGAAGTTCACTGACTAATCGGTTTAGTCTATAGATTCATTAATTTTCTTGAAAATATTTGAAAATATGCAAATGAGCTCATTAATATTCATAACCTGTCCAAAAAGTATACAGCACATGACCTCATCATGTTTTATCACCGTGCCACGTTAGAAGTTCATTTAGTAATCAGTTTAGTCTGTAGAGTGGATTAATGAATTTTCTTGAAAATATGCAAATGAATTCATTACTATTCATAACCTGTCAAAAAAGTATACAGCACATGACCTCATCATGTTTTATCACCGTGCCACGTTAGAAGTTCATTTAGTAATCGGTTTAGTCTGTAGAGTGGATTAATGAATTTTCTTGAAAATATGCAAATGAATTCATTACTATTCATAACCTGTCAAAAAAGTATACAGCACATGACCTCATCATGTTCTATCACCGTGCCACATTAGAAGTTCATTGACTAATCGAGCCTGTAGAGTGGATTAATGAATTTGGTTGGCCATCCAGACATCCAGGAAGGCAGGCATCCATCTGCATGATTACATGCACTTCAAAAATTACAGGCACCCCGTTTATAGATAGGGCATAATCCTTGCACTTTTCCCCCACTTTTCCATTTTGTCGGAAATAAACCTGTTATGAGGGAAAGATTGATCATATATGTTATTGGAGCAACAATTTCATTTGCAGCTGATTTCAATTATCTAGAATAGGCATATATTATCAACTCCTGACGCTTTCTTATTGGATAATGAATTGAGTTGCTTAAAAACTAAATCTTCATTAATAGGATTTAAGTTCAACACATGATTCGTAAGTCGTAAGTCGGATGATTGACAATATGTTTGATCATATATCGAGGGTTTAGTGCAAGAAGCCCCCATCTGCAATAGCTGTCAGTTGTGTTCTTATTAAGTGATATACCTATCAAATATAACATGTGACAGCTATTGCAGATGGGGCCTTGTTGCCCTAAACCCTCGATATATATCGACAGCAGGCATTTTGGGTAGACGTTTCATATAGAAGTTCATTTGAAGCAAATGAGGTATTACAATTGATTCCGTCATGCGCTGTATGACGTTGTGCAGTAGTGCTTGACGGAATGAATGGCAATACCTCATTTGCATCAACGGGACTTCTATATGAAACGTCTACCGAATTATCTTGCATAACTTGTTCCTTGTAGATAAGGTATTAAATCCGTATTTTGTCAGTATATTGGCCCCTCCGACTATAAACACCCCCTTTTTTTAAAGAGAATGAAATGGAATAGTCCAACTCGGCATCATATATAATCCACTGCTCACTCTGAACCACTGTCTTTTGTCAAAATAAGCCCCCTTCGACGGATGCACATAGAGCGCGATCGCTTGAGTGACTCGTGTTGTGTGCATTTTCTTCTTGGTGCCTTTGTTGTTATCATACACGTGGTGGATATATGCAGTTATTACACCTTCGTATACCATGGCTAAGGATAAGAAAAAGTACCTTCTATACTCGATTCGCGCTGATATAGGGACAACCAGTACTTTTTTATGGGTGAGAGCTTTTTGCGAGAGGCGCACAACAATTAAATCTTGCAGCATTCTTGTCCGTGGATATTAAAAACTGTGTGCTCTGCGGTCGATGACACGTGCAGTGGTCAAAAACATAGAGGGTCACTGGTAAAGGTAACGGTACGCAAAATGGAATACACTGTATAAGGCAGTGGAGCAGCATTGATTCTTGAATATGGTAACAATGGTTTTTGCGCTATCACACAGGTGAGATGGGGCCTCATCATTACTTCCATATGTACTAAACTATAGGTAATCACCAATAGTCAATACGCACTCATAGATGGCCCTTAGTTCAATAGTTCAAGCATGGTCGGACAAAACGCAAAACACATCGGTAATTTTCGCGGCCTAAATAAACTTCTTTAGTCTAAAATTTTGGGGGAATTACTTTAACATAATACCCTCATAGAAACATAATATACTGGTATGTTTAGAACAAGGACCCAAACCGTATAAACATACCGTGTAAAGTGCTCAGTGGAATTAATTATTTCCATGTTTCACTTGTTTTTTACTGCTATATTAATTTTTAATTCCTTCATTCTATAATGCCATATTTCTTAAACCAACTTGCAATCAAAACACTAAAAGATGAGTTTTAGCAGTGACTACAGAAATATGCGTTTAATTCCTAAAACCAACCGTTTTTGCAGTGAGGTGATATGAATGGATTTGGGAAATCGATGTTTTAAAACTGTACAAACTTCAATTCAGAAATTAACAGTAAAACAAAATTAAGTTTTGTACTTGGCCCTTTTCCTTCAAATCACTTTCTATTGTTAGGTAGTGAAGCGACTTCTTGGATAGAATAAAATGCGTATTCCCTATTTCCCTAATGGTAGGACCCAAAATTTTCCCCAGCTCCTATTATCAGCGCGAATCGAGTATAAACCAACGGGAGTTAAAAGGAAATATCCTGTAGATCAGGGGAAGTCTGGTCCACGAAAAAGAGCGTCAGTAGGAGAATGATTAAGAATCTCAAGGCTACTAATAATATTCCACCACACGGTTTCAAACCGCCGAGTTATCTACCGAACGTGACAGCTGAGGCGTCAAAAGGGCAGAAGTTACGTGCGCGAAGGCGGAACCGGCCAGTTCCTGGAATGTTACACGTGGCCGTCACCCTTCTCTATCTAAACTCAGAACCCCCCCCCCCCCTTGTGCGGAGAGTTGGTAGCGTCCGATAAAACATCTCGAACTTCGCGAGATCGGGAATTTACCTAAATAAGTGCCACAACATGGCACCGAGCGAGCGAATTCGGTTCCGTTATCGCTATGACACTAGCCTATTTCTCCAGGCTGTGCAGCACTCGTCACAGAGCCCCGTATGGACGAAGCGATGGACCAAGTTCGCCGCCGGTAAAGTGGTGTTAATGTGGGCCGTGTAAGTTTACACGAGCAGATGAGCAAGTCATGATAATGGTGTTCAGAAATCCGAATCGGCAGATTCGAGTAAAAAAATAATTACCGGGCCCGTATTCACCTACGGCTCCAGCTTTGCATGATAACATAAAGCTTTTGGGCATGTTTAAAGATGATAACATGGGTAACCCCAGTACCGGAATACTGGCAGAGCATTTGTACCAAGGCATTTAACAAAATTCAGAGGGAAAAGTTTGATGAATTTACAAAAGAATATAACCTCCAGAAAACATGGAAGGTCTTTCACCCAAGGCCAAGGCTTAATGCATGGTGTTACAGGGAGATCCCAGACTTTGTTCGTGGGAAAGATAAAAGCCTTCTTGAGACGCAACATAAATTCGCTGCAGTCACAACTCCGGCTAATGGAGGGGCAATTTTTTCTGAATGGTGACAGTTCAGAGCTGAAGCTTGACCGGACGTCAGTGTGATGTCAACCTTTCCATTGTTTGACTTTTCTGGGTAGTGCTCAGTTTCCACATGCTATGGAAAAGCAGGAGCTCATTAGACCTCAGTCAGATGAGAAGTAAAGATGTTTGTTTAATAAGGACGTACCAGTAACTGAGTACTTACTAGGAGACGAAGCCGAGAATAGATCAAGGAAATGAAGTATGTTGAGGATCTCAGATTGCGCCAAATCTAACTTTCGGATAAGGATCAAACAGGGATAAAAGCAGGTGCAATGGATATGAGTTGAAAAGAGATCGTTTCCATAAGAGACATCAAAAGGGCAGGGCATCCAAATTGGTTTGCGCAGTAGCTATGAAAAGGGCTCAAAAAAAAACAGCTCTAAAGGGACGCAGTTAAACCTTGGTTACAAGAAGTAAAGTCACAAAGAAGGTGACAGTTAGAAGGAGCGATGAAATTGGCAGGTGGGGGGTGTGGGGGTAAAAAGGTGGGGACCAACCACCCCCCGCCCCCCCCCCCCCCCCCCCCCCCCCCCCCCCCCCCCCACCCCCTCACCCCCCCCCCCCCACCCTCCCCCCCGGAGATCACCAACGATCAGTTTATTTTTGAAACATCCAGGGTATACACCTGGAGTTATTCCCAACCCGCATCAAAAAGTGGCACCAATTACGGTAGTTAAGGATTCCTGCCAACAAAAGGATAATGCACGAAGAGATAGACAAACTTCTATCAAAGGCGGTTCAGTTTGCCACGCCATGTCAAGGCCAGTTTATTTTTTTTTCGCGCCTCATTTTTAGTTCAAAGGAAGACGGGAGATATTCGACCTGTAAATAAAATCTTCGTCATTGAACACAATTCATTGTGAAAAAGCATTTCAAGATGGAACGCTTGCAGAATGCAAATCAGTTGATGACGGAAGGGAGAGTTTATGGTGACACTGGATTTAAAAGATGCTTATTTTTCGATACCGATATACATGCAACATCGGAAATTTCTTCGTTTTATTTGGAAAGCCAAGTTTCTGCAAAATTTCCGTCCTTACCCCTTTGGTCTGACAAGTGCGCCGCGAATTTTCAAAAAGTATTAAGCCAGTCATAGGAGCACATGAGACAAAGGGGGATACGATGCCATTATATAGACGATTTACTAATAGTAGCGTCTCGGCAGAGGAATGCGACGAACAAGCGAGGTTTGCAGTGGAGTTTGCTTTCGGCACCTCGGATTCTTGTAAATATGGAAAAGTCATGTTTAGTTCCGAAAACTCAGGCAGAGTTCCTCGGTTTATGTTAGATTCAAAGAGGATGGAAATCTTCTTACCGCAGGCCAAAATTGTGAGCATTTTAGCCCAAACAGAGTCGCTGCTCTCGCGGTTCGTCAGACAATCGTCAAGTATCAAGCACAGTAGGCCTGATGATATCGACCAAATGGGCCGTTATGCCAGCAGTCATTTATTGTCGTTTTCTACAAAGGATTTCAATCGTGCTCTCCAGAACTCGGAGAAAGATTACAATGATTTCATGAAGTAAGCTGACAGGCTCGAACAGGAAGCTTCGTTATGGATAAAAATTTAAACACTGGAACGGCAAGGCAATGATGCTGCCTCAACCAAATGTAATCATTCAAACGATGCCTCCATGAAGGGGTGGGGAGCTGTATGTCTAAAAAAGGCCAAGAAGGACCAATGGACTTGGTCAAAGAGGGGAAAGGCAAATAAACATAAATTGTATGGAGCTCATACTGCCTGGTCTGCAGTGGGAGTCAACTGGTCAACACCTTCCGAGTACATGTTGCGTCTTACAAATGGACAATTTTTCAACAGCGTGTCATATGTGAACAAGCAGGGCGGCACTCGATGTGCCAGATGATTGCCATAGCCAAGAACATTTGGGAATGGGCCCAAATTCGCAATAAGATCAATATCTGCAGAGTATCTGCCGGGTATTCAAAATGTAACAGCAGACAGTCTGTCGCGAGTTCATCAATTTCAATCTCGCGTGGTCACAAACTCAAGAAAAATTTTCAACGAGCTCGTTTGCAAGCTAAAAGTTAGTCCCTAAAGTGGACCTTTTCGCATCAAGGCTCAATGCCAAGTACAACAAGTTCGTTTCTGGAAAACCGAACCTCGGCAGGAAGGTCGACGCTTTCTCCATTCCGTGGGAAAAATATAGTGGCATACGCGTTCCCACAATTTTGTCTAATAAGTTGTTTATTACAAAAGGTGCCACAAGACAAGGTTAAGAATGTTATTAATGCTCCCAGGTGGGCAAACGAACCTTGGTTCGAGTCTATAAGCATGCTAATTCAACAGGCCCCATTCTACTTCCAGAAATACGCAATCTTCTTCAACTTAATCACTAGGGGAAAAGCAACCTATGCAGTCAATGAGACTGGCAGGTTGGCTTGTGTCAATCCGAAACTGATCAGATCAAGGAATTCCTGGCGAGGCAGCCAAGCTTATTCTCGCCTCATGGAGATCAACAGGTACCGAACAACAATACTCTGGAGCTTGGAAACAATGGGTCGCGGGTGCTAACAAGCAGAAAAAGTAATCCGCTTTCAGCATTTTAGGGACCATTCACAATTTCTGTCTTCTTTTTTCAAGGAGGGTTTGTCATATTCCACTATAAATACTTACCGCTCTGCCATTTCAAGACTCATTGCCTATTGAGATGTACTGTTGGTAGTCACTATTTGATTAAACGGCTCATGAAGGAATTTTCAACAAACGTCCTCCAGTTCCCGGTACATGTACTTGGCCGGTGGAGAAAGTCCTACGTTATATTAAGCTAATGCTGGTATGATGAGCATTTCTTTAAAAGCTACTAACTTGGAAGACTGCAATGTTAGTTGCATTAGTTTCGGCGGACCGAAGTGATACCCATGCTGCATTATCTAATGAATTTATGTCAAGGGGATATGGAAGGATACATTTCTGGTATCAAAACCAACCCAAAGTGCACGCGCCCAGGGGTGGAATTAAGCAAAGGATTTGCCAAGAATATTAAAAGACAGAACGGTCTGTGTAGTACGTTGTGTGGATAAATATTTAAAAGCTACAACTTTTGGGTTGACAAGCACCTGTTTTATTTCAATGTTAAACCTCAAATCGTGGTGTGCACAAGAGGCCACTATAGCAAGATGGATTAAATTTGTTATGGCAAGAGTATGAATAGATGTGTCTATTTTCCATCATCACTTCTACAAGTCAGCGTCAACATCCGCTGCTTTTCAGCAAGGAATGTCAGTACCTGATTTTTGAAAAAGCTGAGGTTAATGCTAGGTGTTAATCTTTCTACAACGGCCAATATACAAAAGGATTTTTCTCCGGCCATCCTGTCTATGAAATAGGTGAGGTTGAATCGACGGATTTACATACCTTATTCTACAAGAAAATTATGCCAAGATAATTGTAATTATACACAGGTAGACTTACCTGCAGGATGGATTTAATTGTAGAACTTGTTCCGAAGTAGATTAAGGTGCCACCACTAGGTTTTTCGGAGCTATTTTAATGGTCAAATGAGTGCTATTTACCCCCCTGGTCAGTATGGCCGAGGGATTTGAGGGTCTATTTTGGAACCAGACAGTGGTTCAGGTGAGCAGTGGATTATATATGATTGCCCGAGTTGGACTATTCCATTTCATTCTCTTTAAAAAAAAGGGGTGTTTATAGTCGGAGGGGCCAATCTACTGACCAAAATAAGGATTTAAATTACTCTCGGAACAAGTTCTACAAGATAATTAAAATCATCCTGCAGGTAAGTCTACCTTTGTATGAATTAACAATTTTGTCTGCAAGGTCGGGACAATTGTGCAAAAGTAATAATTGAGAACATTTACACTATTAGGAACAACAACTAATATCAAGTTGTTTTAAATTTTAAGAATTAAACAAAGCTTAAAAAATCAAACAACTTGTTTTTAAAATTAAATAACTTGTTAAGAAATATAAAACAACTGTTTAAAGTTCAAGCATCAGTTGTTTAAATTTTTATTTAAGTTGTGTAATTGATTTTAAACAAGGTGAGCGAGTCCACAGGGTAAACGCAGTTGGTTAAAGTTGTGAGTTGTTTAAAAATTGTTTAAAACATTATACAACCTTGTTTACAGACAACACGTAATAACAACAACTTGAACAATGTGGTTTAAACTTTAAACTTAAACAACATCACTTTAAACAACCGCTTTTTAAATAGTAACATTTTAAACAGTGTACCCAAACAGTGAGCTACGTCATTTGGGTTAGTTTGAAACCTGGTTCAGATTCTTGCACTGTCACACACTGGGTTTATTCTTTACCCGGAAGAATGTGCCTCAACTTACTCCTATCTTTTTGGCATTCATTGTTTTAAGATAATTTGTACGATAGTTTCTTATAATTTCTTATCATGCACTTACCTTATTCTGAGATTTGCGAAGAGTTCTCCAATATTGAGGGCGCAATTCGTTTTACTGGACTGTGTTTTAAGCTTATCGCGTTCTCGCATCGCAAGCCAGAGAGATAGCTCTAGAGATTGCTTATGGGGCGGACGACGCTTCTAATGAGTGGAGTGTGATGGTTCGCAATCTCTCGGACTCATTCAAAGTCATCAATAGCGTCGTCAACATTATCATGTTTTACACCAAAGAGGGTCTTATAGATAGAGAGGCAAACGTTACGTCATCTTTAGAAATCATCGTCTCGCATGTTTTGCCGACCACAAGAAACATAAGGCCCACAATAGAAGCAATGGCTGCCGCCGCTTCTCCACATACTGTGGTTGCCGCTTTGAATATACACTAATCCGTAGTGATACAAATTGATGTATGTGTTATAGGTGGCCAGTGTAATAATAGTGGCACCTATCATTGTGCTCAGTATCTCTTTTTCTTATAATGCCATGCGCGCTTAGGGGAAAAGATGTATTCAATTGAGGCGTTTTATTTAATTCAAGACGGCTGACGTTCATTTCATTCGTTTTGTAGCCATGGGTAGGACAAAATTTAACAACCCCATAGCACCCAACATTCCACAACTGATATTTTGCCCGGATTGTTTGTATCGAAATTGTTACATATGTGTTGTATACAGCACCCAACTAATAATTTATCCGTGCATTTCAAAATGGTCTGCGCCCATCACGGACACTGGTTTTTGAATGGGCTTCACCCCTTGTTTACTACCCTCAGGCCATCAATATTTTGCAAACACATCTCAACATATTTTCAAGATTTTAAAATTCCTACTTGTACTTTTGGCGTGAAGTATATTTTTTTCCTCTTTACGTGATAGCATCAATAAATGAATGATCATTCATAGCTGTATATACAGGCTGAATCAAAAAAAAAAGTTTACTCATTTTCGTTTTGGTTTTATACAGAATCCACTGTAAACTATAATGTCATTGGAAAGAGCAGTTTCTGAATGTCTTAATAAAAATATTTTGTTTTTAATTTTTGCCCATGCTAAACCAATGTTATACTCATTTGAATAAAAACACCCATTTTCCCAGCTGCACACATTTGCACTTCCCAGGCAAGTATTAATTGGTATGGCGCGACATTCAAATGCAAAATACCATGGTTTGAAAGGTACAATTTCGATCAATTTCACCCAGCACTTTTTTTGGATAGAAATGCATTCTACGATAAGTTGCCAGTTTTTTTTACCGTAAAGTTGACGGTTTACCGTAATTGTTACGGTATTTCACAGTAAAACGCTTATTTTCATTGTTTACGGTATTTCACCGTAAAATTACGGCCAACAGTAAAACTTGCATTCAAATAACCGTAATCATTTTACGGTTACCTCGTTAAAATTCGGTGGATTTTTTACACTGTATCAGTAATATCTGTCAGTAGACAAGACAAATTCATGAAAAGAAACTTCATGAGGCATTTTTAGTAGAAGCATTTGAAACATTGTTCTTAGACTGATTTTGTCCTCATCACGAAAATGCCGGTTGCTTTGCTGCATTTTGAGTGCGAAGGGGTCCAAATTCAAGAAATTCAAAATGGCCGCCAAAATACCACTAAAAGTATGTGAAAAGATATAAAGTCGTAATTTTCCACATTAAACTGACCTTAAACTTACTTTTCAACACAGTCTTTTCCAGCTGAGTATATTAATAATAATTATTCATCATACAATCTAGCCTCAAGGGGTGAAATTGAACCAAATTCGAAATGGCCACAAAATTATCATATAAAACTTAGCAACAGTAAACTTAGGTTTATAATCCCACAATAACTCAGTGTTATTAAACATACACTGTCTCTTGAAGGTGACTATATTTTGAACTGATTGTGCCAGTAAACTCTTTGGCATTGAGTGTGAGGGATCAAAAATTACAAATGGCCATCAAAATGCAACATTATCATTGAAAATTGGTGCTTGAACAAGTCCAAAGGCCGACAAGGTTAAGCAGCTCATTTTATGAACTGCTCTAAAATGAGCTTCTTATTACATGATTTCCATTTTTTAGTATTTGGATAGATACAAGAGAAGCATTGGCTTTAATCACGCTTTTATGTGTGTATGTATGTATGTGTGTATGTGTGTATGTGTGTATGTGTGTATGTGTGTATGTATGTATGTATGTGTGTATGTATGTATGTCTGTATGTATGTATGTGTGTATGTGTGTATGTGTGTATGTATGTATGTATGTAGTTAAGATCCTATATATTAGAGGACATTTTTATTGAAATTGCTATCTATTAGAGGACCGTGGAATGTGAGGACCTTTTTAAGGTCCTCACATTTTTTTATTTATTAGATGATATCTGCATGCATTTAGAAACTCCTATACAGATTTTGAAAAGGTCCTCACATTTTTGTGTTTAGGGTTAGGGTTAGGCTTTAGGGTTAGGGTTAGGCTTTAGGGTTAGGGTTTAGGGTTAGGCTTTAGGGTTAGGGTTAGGTTTAGGGTTAGGGTTAGAGTTAGTGTTTAGGGTTAGGGTTTATAGTTAGTGTTAGAGTTAATTCTAACTCTAACAATAACCCTAACCCTAAGTCACTGAAGCGAGTAGATCACTCGGCTTTCGCCCTAACCCTAAATCACTGGGGCAAGTAGATCACTCGGCTTTCGCCCTAACCCTAGTCACTGGGGCGAGTAGATCACTCGACTTTCGCCCTAACCCTAAGTTCCTGGGGCGAGTAGATCACTCGACTTTCGCCCTAACCCTAAATCACTGGGGCAAGTAGATCACTGGGCTTTCGCTCTAACCCTAAGTCACTAAACCGTTGGCTAAGCGAACCTTACAGGCCTGCGGCGCAAGCTAGTTAACACTTTTACCCCATAATTCCATCATTCTTCAAGCCCTGCCCTCTTTAAGGGGCTATCGGTCTGCGACGCAAGCGAGTTATATAGATAAATAAATATTAGATTAGTAATTTATAGGCCTGCGGCGCAATCTAGTTGGCTAAGCGTTCTTTATAGGCCTGCGGCGCAATCTAGTTGGCTAAGCGATCTTATAGGCCTGCGGCGCAATCTAGGTGGCTAAGCGATCTTTATAGGCCTGGGTCGCAATCTAGTTGGCTAAGCGTTCTTTATAGGCCTGCGGCGCAATCTAGTTGGCTAAGCGATCTTTATAGGCCTGCGGCGCAACCTTGTTAAAAATTTTACGCCCATATTTCCCTCCTTCTTCAAGCCCTGCCCTCTTTAAGGGGCTATCGGTCTGCGACGCTAGCGAGTTATATATAAAAAAAAATATTAGATTAGTAAAGTATTAGATTAGTAAATTTATTGGCCTGCGGCGCTAGACAGTTATCTAATCAAAGTAAAAAAGGCGCCTTACCCTCCACAACCCCTCCATACCCCCACGGGCGATTAAACTTATCAAGATATCGCTTTATTTTTTTTTGTAGTGTCAATTTTTCACTTTTAAAAGGTCATCCGAGGTTCAAAATCATGAATATTCATGAAATTATCTCATAAATATTCATAAAATCTCATAAATATTCATAAAATTAGAAGATTTTTACACGGTTGCATTGTAACTGGCTAGTAAACTATACCTGTGAATGGTTAAGCTCTACAATGTCTATGTGTCGCAAACGAAGGAATTTTGTAACTATAATAATTAATATCGGGATCCCCGATAATAATTCAACGGCTGCTGGAAATGGCCTTCCAATATGAAATAGCCGGGAAATAGCGTCATGTACGTATCTACGCTCATCTATTAGTTGTTTTTATTGTTCGGGCATGTCAAGTTAAAGGTCATTTTCTTGAGGTGGCACTATTTTATCATGGACGGACATAAACTTAGCATTTCCAGCTCTGCCGTTAAGTACAATCTTGGATCCCAATTCTAATTACAAAACGCTCATTTTATGATAAATACGCATTTTAGCATTCTCGTTCGCAGGTGTGTGCTAGTTTTCTAGACAATTACCAACATAGCTGTGCAAAATATCAAATTTTGAAAATTGGGGGCGCTCTTCAAAAATGTGCTAATTTGCTTTAAGGAAAATGTGGGGCCATTAATGCTAGTTATCCTTTTGGACTTACTGTTGAGAACTAAGCTGAATTAGAAAATACATTCCAAAAATGAGATCGACATGCCTCAATTTCAGTAAACCAGATTATACATTATGCTATTACGAAATGAATATGAGATCTTTTAAAAGCTAACACCGACAATGTAAAACCATACTCATATTTTTTTTAAATCTTTAAGCCTCAAAGAAGTAATCTCTGTATTTATTATTTTCATTATATTTCCATAACATTTTACAATATCAACATACCTTTATATTCAAGTATTTCTTCAAAATTTCAAGTAAGTTTTGAGTACATTCAAGTCATTCAAGTTTTCATGTATTTTAAATATTTGTTTCTTCGTTTTTGTGCAATTGGACTAAATTTTGAATCTCTAATTGAAACAAGTAGAAAATAGGAAGTGTGTTTTGTTTCATTATATATCATTCTTGATTTATGGACCGAATATGATGCAAAAATTATTAAAACGTTTATTAAATCCTATTCGTTTTCTTCGATGTTCCAACCATCTTTTCTAGGCTTACTGTGTTTTACGAAACGAAACAGAACTCCCATTGGATTACACGCTTTATTCCGTCATGCATGCATACCGTGCACAACGGAATAAAGCGTGTAATCCATGTTTCGTTTCGTTTCGCAAAATACAGTAAGCCTCTTTTCTAAGCTTACTTCAAAGGAACAGTTCTTCAAGGCATTATACAATTCTTAAACTGATTTCAAAAAATATTTTTAGAACACAATACAAAAATGGTCACAATCTTCAGTACATTTACAACCGTTACTTTTATGATCGCTATATTTCCAAAATATGAGTTCTCTTGCTTTCTGAGCATTTGAACATTTTCCAATATTATTTTTTGTTTCCAATTGAGATAATTTTTATCCTTACTGAAATAAATTCCTAGATATTTAACATGGTTTTCCGTCCATTTTATTTCTTTGTTTAAATTGGTGGCATTCTTCTAAAACTGATCATCTTTTGCTTTACAATTTGTTTCATATGGCACTATTATCCTCCAAGAATGTTCATCTGCCTGGTACCTAAACTGTACATATGCATGCATATTAAAGGTTCAAAGCTTTTTATTATTAATTGAAACCAATGATTTGGGACCATATTTCTAACTTGAATATTTTAGCTGTCTATATTAACCCACAGAAACATTCTTACCTCAAGTAGACTTACCAAATATTACACGATTGAAATTCACTTCATATACACGTTATTCTCTCAATTTTGCTTCTATAAATAGAATATCATTGTATTTAGGCGTGGAATCGCCTGAAGTTGCCTTCCTTTCACTGGATACATGTTTGGCCGCCATTTTGATTTTTCTCCAATTTCAGCTAATGGGGATAGAATTAAGCTGTTAAGTTATTGGAAATATACTCAGCTTCAAGGGCAATATATAAAAGAAGGTCGGATAACTCTTTAAGGTAGATATGCTTTAACTAAAAACAATATAATGAAATATGTTGCCTTCGGCGGCCATTTTGAATTTTCTCAAATTTAAGCTCATTGGAAATATGCTCAGCTTCAAGGGACAGTACATAGAAGTAGGGCAGGTAACTTTTAAGTAAATATGCATTTTATGAAATATGTTGCATTTGGCAGCCATTTTGATTTTTTTTTACATTTTGACCCATTTGCACTCAAAATTCAGCAAAGCAATCGGCATTTTCGTAATCAGCATAATAAATCAGTCTAGAATTTTTGTTCGAAACGCTTCTACTAAAAATGTCTGTACCTTTTTGAGAATCTCGTCTAGTCTACAGCCTAGTATATTCATGATGGATCAGTGGCCAAAAGATCATAATTTACATAAATACTACAGGGCGAATAAAAAAGGACCCTGATTGTGTCTGCCGTTTTGAATTGTTTATTTTTCTAAAATGTATGGTAGCATAAAAACGCTTAGATCATTAATTTGCTGCAAAGATAATTCCAATCGGTTAAGTATAGGACGAGCTACAGTCTTTTGAATAATGTAGTCAGCTTTCACCCTGTCCACGCATTCCGGTCAACTAAGCATGACATTCCTAAAATGATGATAAGGATATGTATGGCAAGCGAATTGAACCACAACCCCGATAAACTATGTTAATCTAGATAAACATAGTTTTTCTCTTTGATAAACTATGTTTTTGTAGATAAACATAGTTTTTCTCTTGATAAACATAGTTTTTCTCTTGAAAAACATAATTTTTCTGTTTTGTCAAAGAGAAAAACTATGTTTATCTAGATAAACGCAGTTTTTCTCTTGATAAACTATGTTTTTCTAGATAAACATAGTTTTTCTCTTAAAAAACTGTTTTTCTAGATAAACACAGTTTTTCTCTCGATGAACTATGTTTATCTAGATAAACACTCATTTTATCCAAAAACAATTTTTTTTTCAACTGATAAACTTAGTATTTCAGGGATAAACTTAGGCTTTCTGAAATAAAGACTGATACATTAGCGCTCGTTTACTGGTATCCACGTAATCACAGTCCTCTGTGGTCCAGTGGTAAAATCTCACGCCTAGATAGCGAGAGGCCCGGGTTCGAGACCGTGTATTTTTCGTCTTTATTTAATTCAATGCTCGCCAGTTTCTTCGAGCTTCTAGATAATATTTGTCTAATTACTTTCTCGGGTTGTATCATTTACTTGATGCTCGCGTGCATTGAATCGAGTTTCGCTTCGTCATAGATTCTGCTAGAATCATGCGTATAAGGCCCACCCCTTGTAAAATATATAATATAATTACGGCCGCTTGAAACTCTGAAATAAAGATTGGAATACATTAGCGCTCGTTCTCTGGTATCCAGGCTTATTATATTCGACGAAACGAAACAGACTCAGTGCACCCATTGGATTACAAGTCTTATTCGGCTTATTATATTCGACGAAACGAAACAGACTCAGTGCACCCATTGGATTACATGCTTATTCCGTCAGAGTGTAAAATGTGCGATCACGGAATAAAGCGTGTATCCAATGGGTGCACTGAGCCCATTTCGTTTCGTTTCGTCGAATATAGCCTAATAAGCCCTTTATTCCGTCAGAATGTAAAATGTACGATCACGGAATAAAGCGTGTAATCCAATGGGTGCACTGAGCCCGTTTCGTTTCGTCGAATATAATAAGCCTGGTATCCACGTAAACACAGTCCTCTGTGGTCCAGTGGTAAAATCTCACGCCCAGATAGCGAGAGGACCGGTGTGAAAGTAATCATAGTCCGGCAGGTATCATAGTCCGGGCTCCATAGACGACAACGGAATAAAAGCAACTAATGTTGCGTGAAGAGTCAACTGAATCGATTGCCCTATGGTTCACCATTGTTCCCGGACTGTGAGCCCGGAGGACTCTTCTGCCACACCGGGTTCGAGACCGTATATTTTTCGTCTTTAATTCAATGCTCGCCAGGTTCTACGAGCTTCTATATAATATTTGTCTAATTACCACCCCTTCTAAATAAATTTCATTACACACTGTTTTAAAAATACACCTGTCAAGTTAAAACAATGATTGTCAATACTCAGAATAAAATAAATCAAGCTTGTTCGCTGCGTTTATTGGATTTTACAAAGGTTAATTACTTTCTCGGGTTGTATTCTTGATCTTCGCGTGCATTGAATTGAGTCTCGCTTCGTCATAGATTCTGCTAGAATCATGCATATAAGGCCCACCCCTTCTAAATAAATTTCATTGCACACAGTTTTAAAAATACACGCCTGTCAAGTTAAAATAAATGATTGTCAATACTCAGAACAAAAATCAATCAAGCTTGTTCGCTGCGATTATTGGATTTCACAAAAGGTCTTGACGAAAGAATATGATATAACCAGTGTTGATGTATTCTTTCATTTTCAGTATTTTTTAACTATATATGCCCTTAGGCGGGGGGGGGGGGGTCGATCGAACTTTTTTCGAAAATTGTCACCATACACAAAATCTGAGGGAAACCCTCGTTAAATATGTTTTAATATTTTTCGGCTTTATATAGGAGCCCCTAATCCACTAACGTGTGTAAAAAGACTTATCCAGTTAAGTGTCATACAGGCAAAGACATTAGACCAAATTCTAAAGCTTCTAATATGCAGTAACATAACATTTACAGTTAATAACATAACATAACAATTAGCATTTGTATGGCGCTATTCCATCTAGATCATAGCGCAAGTGACACAGCCACAAATTAGCATAGAAAAAGGCGAGTCTTAAGATTACAACGAAATTGAGAGATATTGTCGGTTTCTCTTATAGTACGAGGGAGATTGTTCCAAGACTGTGGACCAGCGACGCTGAAAGACTTTTGCCTTACGACCTTGTTTGTTCTAGTTACATTAAGGCGGGTAATGTCTTGAGCAGAACGCAGAGTTCTTTGAGGAGCATATGGCGACAACAGATTAGATAAATATGCAGAAGCAGTATTGTTCATGCATTTAAAGACAACAAGACAGAGTTTAAATTGAATCCTTTCCCTTATGGGCAGCCAGTGAAGTTCTTTAAGTGCCGGGGTTATATGGTCCCTCTTGGATATGGAGCATACCAGCCGTGCAGCATTGTTCTGCAATCTTTGAACCCTGTTCAATTCATATTCTGTAGCACCGGAAAGAAGAAGATTACCATAGTCAAGACGAGAGATGACTAAAGCCCTGACCACACTATGAAGAGTTTCTTTGTCCAAGTATTTCTGTATTCTACGGATGTTACGTAACTGGAAGTTAGTCGATTGACAAAGTGTACCTAATAATGTATTAACACATTATTAGATACTATTAATATTATTAATTATTATTAATAATTAATAATATTAATAATATTAATGATATTATTATTAATGTATTAATAGTGTATTAATAATGTATCTACTCCACTATATCTCCGGCCTTTTAATTTCAGTAGCTACACATCCCTCCAAACCACACTATCGACAATATTATTTGCACGAAGTGATACGAATTCAAAATCAAACTTCTTTGACGCGTGTTTGACGAGTAAAACCACTAGATGGGAGTATCGTTAACAATCCAAAAGCAGAACATTTATTTCAACCCTCGGAAGTATATGTGACACATTTCATGAGCAAGATATGAATTAAGAAAACGTAATCGACGATGTTTTTTGAAATGCTTTCACACGTTCACTTATAACCAGTGATAACGATTATTAGTGGCAAATGTGAAGCTTGAAAAACCGTCTCACAGACCCACAGCCTTTATTACGAAAGAGCACAATTTAGTTCTATTTATCCTCAGGTGTGCCTTTTACTGTTAACATTGAAAAAATTGAATTCCATACAAGAAAATGACCGTTTAACGGGATTCTTTTGCTCAACATCACTTACTGAACCCCGGACTGAACCCTCAATTACAACAATTCGCGTGTTATGCTACAAGTTTCCTTCGTGGCCCAGCGGTCCAAACAATTAACGTTACTGATTTCAATTTTGGAGAGTCTGTTTTGGACAGTTCGAGTCCGAATGTAGCCCACCACTTTCGGCATATTAAAATTATGCTCGTAAGTCACAGTTCTGGTGATCATTCTCTTTAATTTTGGGTATGTAGGCTTACGGTCACCCTCAGGGTCGAAGCCGGCGGAGGGCGAAAAATTACACGATTAATGTATAAAACCCTAATTTGAACGCAATTTATTGCTTAAAACCCTTGTTTTTTCTTAATTTTAGGGGAACTCTTAGGGGAGGGGATGGCCGCCTCTCCTTGCCACCCCGCTGGCACCGCTCCTGGTCACCCTGACTATTGAAATGGAATGGAAGTATAATCAATCGTATCTAAAATTGTACAAGAAGGTTGAAACATGCCCAAATCTTTCCTATATATGTAATTGTTAGTATTCACTTGTCAAGATCAGGAAACATCAAGGTCGTCAGTTCGATTTTACATTTAAATGAATGTTCATAACAATAAAAATGGCGTCTTTTAAGTATTTCGTAGAAAAAATATATTTGAAAGTGCTACTTTGGACGGAAAAGGAGACATTTATTGAAATAATCAGGTGATTTTTCACCAATTTAAAACCGAAAATGTTCCCCAGAACCATTGCAAGTAATATCACAGAGAAGACTTCTGCCATCAATTGTATGAGAAGGCGTTCATTTTTTTAATACTAGAGACAAACTAGTTAAAATTTATATTTTTTTATCAAGGAAAACGAGCATTAAAATGCTTCTAGACGCATTGTCAGAGCTCCTACACAAAAACTATATATTCATCAATACAACATCTACATTTCTTTGAAATTTTTCGCTGGAATATAATTCACCATAATATTATAAGCTTCCTTTGATGGTCCATTGCTCTAAGCCACGGAAATTTGATTTCTACATGTATTTTGGGTGTGCAGTCGGTTCCGAGTCCGGTCGGGCCTATTAAAATGTTGCTAGTCTCAGTTAGTGCTCCCATAATATTTATATACATGTAATTGAGGGGACCAATTTCATGATATAAAGTCGAAATTCAAGTACTGAAAGTACTGATTAATTAAAATGTTGTTAGTCTCAGTTAGTGCTACCATAATATTTATATACATGTAATTGAGGGGACCAATTTCATGATATAAAGTCGAAATTCAAGTACTGAAAGTACTGATTTTTTAAATGAGTTTTTCATTTAATAGCATCGTAAATAACTTCGTAATCATTGGCATCATTCATATTATTCACACATTCCACATATTATTCTACATAATGTAGTGAGTCATGTGTAGACGTTTATTTTGCGGACAATTGGAATAAGTATATTACAAATTCGTTCTATTACAAAAAAAAATGTCTTCTGTCTAGATCGGGTTGCGTACACTCCAGTAAGATTTAACAGGTATTTCCCATAAATTAAATTAGAATTTTCCTGCTAATAGGCCAATATAATTTATGTTATTGTAAAATTCATGAACGGGCCCTAAAATTATTAGTTTAGAGCTAATCTTAGCCTGTCGTACGAGCTAAGTCAGCTTGCACCTATTTCGTGTCATCCTTTGTCCGTACAGCCAATTGTCACAAGAACTTAGATACATCCAATGTATACGTTATCTGCATTGATATCATATGGCTCCCATTGTAAAGGTCCCCTTTATTGATTGGAAGGGCTATTAGGCCGGTTGCAACACGGGTTAGGTTTAGGGTTGGGGTTACAGGGCCTTTAGGACCTAGGGTTAAGATTAGGGTTAGGAATTATGTTAGGGTTTGGTTATTTATAGGGTCCGGTGAGTACAAACATTTGGATTAGACCTATGTGATTCTACTTGACAAATAGGGGGTTATGTGATTTTATTTTTTTTCTGATGGAGGGGGGGGGGCATGTTAAATTTATTATTCAGTAAACCAAGCACAGCCCGGTATTTCGGCGCAGCAACATACACACAGATCCTCACAGCTGACGATTCAGGTGTATCCCTATATGTTCTTAGCATGGGAGGCAACTGGGTTGTCTTTCTCTTCTATCTGTTGGTCACAATATATACATGTTTGAATTTCTACTTAAATTAAGTTATTTTGAAATTGTGTATAATTGATGTATATCATTGTTGTTTTAACATTAGAATTTTATCTATTTTTATATTTGTCGTAGTGATAATGATATTATTAACGATAACATATTATTGACTTAATACATGTTGATTTGAACAAGGCTTGGTGGCCAGGTTGGTAGCGCTATACCTCAACATTGTCATGGGCTCAGACGATGGCGGCCAAGACTCTTTCAATATAGCAACTCATCAAAACAAACCAAACATCACTTTGAATTTGACAGATGTACTCTGCAGCTCCTCGACAGTAGAGGTCAAACGCAGAGGTTAGTGAGTGCGCTAGACGTTAGTTAGATGCTGGAGGGTTGGTTTCTTAGATACTTGGTTGTTGCTTCTTTTCGATGTTCACAAAAGTAAAGGAAATCTACCCAAAAATGTTGGCAACGTAAAAAAACACACCAGGTTTTAAAAAAGAGTGCCAGCCATATAAAGTTAATCAATGTAAAGAGAGCACCAAGTATAGTCAAGTGCGTCTGCCCCATTGGCAAACTTGGTCCCATTTCGCTGAAAACATGGTTTTTCAACCGAAAAACCAGGTTTTTCGATTTGAAAAACCAAGTTTTTCAATCTGAAAAGTAAGTTTTTTTGATAAACCTAGTTTATCAGTCGAGAAACCTGGTTTTTCGATCGAAAACCAGGTTTTTCAAAACTTTGCTTATCGGATTTGAAAAACCAGGTTTTTCGATTTGAAAAAACAGGTTTTTCGATTCGAAAAGCTAGGTTTTTGATAAACCTAGTTTATCAGTCGAGAAACCAGGTTTTTCAAAAACCTTGCATATCATATTTGAAAAATCTAGTTTTTCGATCGAAAACCAGGTTTCTCGACTGATAAACTAGGTTTTCAAAAATCATAGCTTTCGAATCGATAAACCAGGTGTTTCGATTTGAAAAACCAATTTGATACGCAAGGTTTTTGAAATACCAGGTTTTTCGATTTGAAATGCTAGGTTTTTGATAAACCTAGTTTATAAGTCGAGAAACCTGTTTTTTCGATTGAAAAACCAGGTTTTTCAATTTGAAAAACCAGGTTTTTCGATTTGAAAAAACAGGTTTTTCGATTTGAAAAGCTAGGTTTTTGATAAACCTAGTTAATCAGTTGAGAAACCTGGTTTTTCGATCGAAAACCAGGTTTTTCAAAAGCCTTGCATATCAAATTTTAAAAAAACCCGGTTTTTCGATTGAAAACACGGTTTTTCGACCGATATCAAAAACCTAGCTTTTCAAATCGATAAACCTGGTTTTTCAAATTGAAAAACCAGGTTTATCAGTCGAAAACCAGGTTTTGGCGAAAACCAGGTTTTTCTCATTTGTTGTGCAAAATACTTGCCTAGGCAAGTATAATGCACAACAGAAGAGAAAAACCTGGTTTTTCAACAGATAAACTAGGTTTTTTCGATTTGAAAAACCAGGTTTTTCAATTTGATACGCAAGGGTTTTGAAAAACCCAGGTTTTTTCGACTGATAAACTAGGTTTTTTCGATTTGAAAAACCAGATTTTTGATAAACCTAGTTTATCAGTCGAGAAACCTGGTTTTTCGATTGAAAAACCAGGTTTTCAAATTTGATATGCAAGGTTTTTGAAAAAAAACCCAGGTTTTTTCGACTGATAAACTAGGTTTATCAAAAACCTAGCTTTTCAAATCGATAAACTAGGTTTTTTCGATTTGAAAAAACAGGTTTTTCAATTTGATATGCAAGGTTTTTGAAAAACCTGGTTTTTCCGATTTGAAAAACCAGGTTTTTCGATTGAAAAACCAGGTTTTTCGAATTAAAAAACCAGGTTTTTCGATTTGAAATGCTAGGTTTTTGATAAACCTTGCATATCAAATTTGAAAAACTAGAGTTTTTCGATCGAAAACCAGGTTTCTCGACTGATAAACTAGGTTTATCAAAAACCTAGCTTTTCAAATCGATAAACCAGGTTTTTTTTCGGTTTCAAATTTGATATGCTAGGGGTTTTGAAAAACCTGGTTTTTCGATTTGAAAAACCAGGTTTTTCGATTTGAAATGCTAGGTTTTTGATAAACCTAGTTTATCAGTCGAGAAACCTGGTTTTTCGATCGAAAACCCTAGTTTTTCAATTTGATATGCAATGTTTTTGAAAAAAAACCCAGGTTTTTTCGACTGATAAACTAGGTTTATCAAAAACCTAGCTTTTTGAATCGATAAACCAGGTTTTTCGATTTGAAAAACCAGGTTTTTCGATTTGAAAAACCAGGTTTTTCGATTTTAAAAGCTAGGTTTTTGGTAAACCTAGTTTATCGTTGAAAAACCTGGTTTTTTTTTTCGATCGAAAAACCTGGTTTTTCGAAAACTTTGCTTCTCGGATTTGAAAAACCAGGTTTTTCGATTTGAAAAACCAGTTTTTTCGACTGATAAACTAGGTTTATCAAAAACCTAGCTTTTCAAATCGATAAACCTGGTTTTTCGATCGAAAAACCTGGTTTTTCGATCGAAAAACCTGGTTTTTTCGATCGAAAAAACCAGGTTTTTCTCATTTGTTGTGCAAAATACTTGCCTAGGCAAGTATAATGCACAATGAAAGAAAAACCTGGGTTTTCAACAGATAAACTAGGTTTTTTCGATTGAAAAACCAGGTTTTTTTTCGACTGATAAACTAGGTTTATCAAAAACCTAGCTTTTCAAATCGATAAACCTGGTTTTTCGATCGAAAAACCTGGTTTTTCGATCGAAAAACCTGGTTTTTCGATCGAAAAACCTGGTTTTTCGATCGAAAAACCTGGTTTTTCGATCGAAAAACCTGGTTTTTCGATCGAAAAACCTGGTTTTTCGATCGAAAAACCTGGTTTTTCGATCGAAAAACCTGGTTTTTCGATCGAAAAACCTGGTTTTTCGATCGAAAAACCTGGTTTTTCGATCGAAAAACCTGGTTTTTCGATCGAAAAACCTGGTTTTTTTCGATCGAAACCTGGTTTTTCGAAAACTTTGCTTCTCGGATTTGAAAAACCAGGTTTTTCGATTCGAAAAGCTAGGTTGTTGATAAACCTAGTTTATCGGTCGAGAAACCTGGTTTTCGGTCGAAAAACTAGGTTTTTCAAAACCTAGCTTATCAAATTTGATAAACTTGTTTTTTTTTTTTCAAATCGAAAAACCAGGTTTTTCGATTCAAAAAGCTAAGTTTTTGATAAACCTAGTTTATCGGTCGAGAAACCTGGTTTTTTCAGCGAAAAAACCTGTTTTTTTGGTTGAAAAACCAGGTTTTTCGGCGAAAAACTAGGTTTTTCTCTTTCATTGTGCAAAATACTTGCCATAAACGTCTGTGTTCATTAAGACAACAATAGCACTTTACATACAGCTCGCTGCACTGGATACTGTACGTCTAGGCGTAGGGGTTCATTAGTTGCATTATAAGGGGCCATTGCGCCATACAACCATATTTTAAGGTTTTGGTGCACAAATTTATATTTCTGAATGCCTTAACCTTCTACCTGAGCCATATTTTGTAACAAAACTCCCGAAAGAAGGGGGGGGGTAGTTAGCACCCCCTCCCTAGATTTTCCTTATTGAACAACCGATTCCTATAAATTTGATACCATAGGATAGCTTAAAGTTTCTTCTTTCCATTGATATCAAAATAAACACCAACATTCATACTATGACGTCACTATGACGTCATAAGTTGAGGAAAGTATGAAAATACTGGATATAGGGTGGAAAATGGATATTTCGCAATTTTACCGACCCAAAAACATTATTATTACACTAAATGGCTCAGATTATATAAAACTAGCCATTTCCCTTCAAGTAGAGCCAAAAAACGCATGAAATTGGATATTCCTAACTTTTTGAATTTTCCCCTATTCTACACTGTGCGTCTATGGAAATTGACAGTTTTGATAACATGCGAGCTTTCTGACGTCATTGTGACGTAATGTTAGGCATGTGGTACTCATTTTTGGTTTCAAAGGAAAGAGGAGGAATATAGCTATCTATCGATACAAAAATCAAGTGTCTGTGGTATTCCTGCATCGTACTAGGCATGTTGGTACTTCTCTCCCGACTATAGTGTTTTCATATAACACTATAGTTGGGATTTTGACCCCCACTTTTAAAAGCTAGTGCTACCCCTTGCGTAGGCACGAATTATTTTATGTATGTTTGAATGGCGTGTTCTTTTTTTCCTGATTGAAAAGTGTGGACGTTCTACACTTTACGTGGACGCGGCTTTCTTCGAATACATTACACTTTCACGTACACGGATCATTATTTAGCCAAGGAGTGAGGTGTTTTATTTGATGTGCATTACATTCCGGTGGGTTTTGCCGTTTCCGTTTTATGAAATGATACATATTATCACATTTGAATTGTAAATTTCACCATTAAAAATAGACACTTCCTAAACAACACCTCGATCCATGTAAGCAATGGTCTTTGGGCTATCGAAATATCTATTTTGTTTTTAAAGCAACTTGGAATTTGTGATAGATAATGCATATTTTAGAAACCCTCTTTCCACCCACCTTTAATAACCTTCGTCGACAAGAAACAGCTATGTGTGACCCGCCGTTTGACTGCGCATGGATTCGCCATGCCTGAAATCACGCGATAAACCATTGATTTCATACTCGTCGACAATTGGTTGTACTAGCAGATAATACGAGAACAATGTGAAGTCAAGTTATATTTACTTGAATCTCGTGATCATCTCTATATAATGATCAGAGCTGTTCACACTGCACGCAAAATGCAATTCTTTCTCTATTATTAGTGAAATCAAATAGTAGATTGTTCTTTAAACGAACACGGAACTGGGTCCCTAAGGACGACAGAAAAGGTAAGACTTTTATCAATTGAAAACCAAACCTTACATCCTTGATGTAAGCCAACCGGAAACTATCCCTGGTCAGATTACAAATTTGTAACAACTATTTTTGAATATTGTAATAATTTGCAATATTTTCAGGACTATACATTACACTATGGCCAATAACCAAACCTAGAATAAAATTGGAAACTCTGTTCGGTCTTGAGTAAAAACAAAAGAAACGAGCGAACTTAGGGTAAGACAAACAAACAAACAAACTTAAAGGTTCAAAGGTCCTATATCTGATATTTGTATTTTGCTTTGTCCACGTGTGTTAAGGCCTATATTAATTTTGTATAATTTTTCTTGTTCAAAAAGTTTTGGTTTAGAATATAACTTCGATTGGCATGGTTTTTTTTTATTATGCTAGTAAATATAGGTGACAGAATTTTACCATGAGTATAAAACTAGTTTCAGAGCCACCCGAACTTCAAGCAAAAGTCGATGAAGCCATCACGACCGATAAATGAGCTTAATATCGCAATAATATATTTTTCATTAGACTTCTTGAACTGTTAAACTTTTGGTCTTTACTTCAGGTTCATATCTCCTGCCATTGGCGAGATATTTAAAAAAGGTTTTCGGAGATTTTCGGCAATTTCCGGCAACTTTGAACAAAAATAGGAGAATAAGATTTGAATGTTTTTTTTATTTAATCAGGCTCAGTTCACCTTGTTTTTACATGTAAAATAAAATTGACGGTGACCATTGTGAATTTAGTGAAATATCAGCAATGTTAAAAGAATGGTCAATCTTCGCGAAATCCCGAAATTTGAGGAAAAATGGCATTTTATTCCTCTCAAAAATATAATTGGGAGAGAAAATAAGATGCTGGATTGTTTTTTTTAATTTAAAGTCCTTTGCCAACCTCTTCTCAAAGTTGAATACTGAACTTCGAACAATAGTGGTCACAAAGCTAAGAGTGTTTCTAGAAAGTGTGTCTATCTGTATAGCGGCAAAATGGGCTAAGTAAATATAATTTTGAAAACAAAAGTGGTAATAATGCCACGAAGTTTCAAACGGCTATTTTCAGAACCAATCTAGACTTTATGATGCAGGTAGAACCCGAGAAGGGAGCGCTCGGATTACGTTTTCATTCAATCATATTTGATTTGAATATTACATTTTCATTTAGTCATATTCTTTCATTTCCATGTGTGCCTCAACAAGATTCCCTGAAGCTATACCCTTGAGAAATATATATAAGGGCACAAAATATAGTGAAAGCTCTAACCAAGTTTTTTACCCTTGTAGGCCTTCCAAAATCAATTCAGTCTGATCAAGGATCAAATTTCATGTCAGGTTTGTTCCAACAAGTTATGGGCCAGTTGAGGATTTCCCAATACAGTTCTTCAGCATACCACCCAGAATCCTAGGGGGGCCTAGAGAGGTACCACCAAACATTGAAAACAATGATGTGAATTTGCTAGGCTATGTGTCTCAATTTAGACACAGACTCCAAAGAGCCACTGAAATTGCCAAAGCAAATCTCAAAACAGAGCCATGCAAAAGTGAAGACATGGTATGACAAAGGTGCCAGAAACAGAGTATTCAAACCAAGTGACAAAGTTTTGGCACTTTTTTTTCCAATACAAGGGCATCATTTGCAAGCTAAGTAATCCGGACCATATGAGATTGAAACCAAAGTGGGAGACCTTGACTATGTGATCAAAACACCAGGTGGACGTAAAAGCCGTCAGTATGTCACATAAATATGCTCAAAGAGTATAGACCGTATTCAATAGCCAGCCATGTTGGTGGACAAGATAGACGCATTCCAGTACTACAATACATTCACCTGTCAATGATCCCTGTGCAATCGCTAAACAAGGATCGATTGACAGCTAAATGTATTGTAGTCCTGGAATGTATGCATCTTATCCACCAACATGTCTGGTGGCTGACGTCATATTGAATACGGTCTATAGAGAAAGGGATGACACAAAACCTGTGTGTACAGTGTCTACCAGTGCTAGTTTTGAGAATGCAATTGGTGACATCACTGAAACAGTAGCTGATGAAAAAGACAGCATTAATGTAAACAAAGAGAATGATTATGGTGTCAAGTTGCAAAATTCTGACATACTTGCAAATTTAGACAAGTAACTAGGTCATCTCCCAGAGAGTCAACAAAGGGAATTGAAAGAATTAATTCACACGTGGGAAAATTTATTTCCTCATGTACCAAGTGAGACACATGTCATAAACCATGACATAGATGTAGGCGATTCACAGCCTATAAACCAACATCGAAGGTGAATCCAACCAAATTGCAGCATCTCAGTGAACCAAGTAGTAGTGAGATTGGAAATGTGAGATGTCTAATTAAGGAGACTTTAAAAGAGATGGAGAGGGATCTCAATGATCCCCTGTTACAAAAGACAATTATCACTATAACGCCTTTCAAGTAACAAATGATTGGTACCACTTTCTTCTTTGTACTCTTACATCCGTGTAACAATATGTTACATGTCTGTTATACTAAGGGCTATCATTTTGTTTGGCAGCGGGGTCCCCAAAATGTGGATCGACCCATACTATTTTACATGACCCTATCAATGAGATGCATTATTCACCACCCTCTTTTTTTTAAAGCACAATATTTTCTGACAACCCTCCCCGGCCCCTCTACCCGGTATTACAGGAATGGAAATAAGTGAATTTAACTTTGTTAATACAACATAGTGTAAATTGTTTATTATTAAAATTGTGCTATAGCACTTGCATACATAGCTGAAATAATTTACGAGTTTTCATCTGTAGATTCAGTATTGTGCTCAATGCTTAATGTTATCATGGAAATGGGAGAGCCTTTTCAATGAAGGCGCTGTAATTGACAGCTATTCTGTGATAATTTGACAATTGTCAAGATGTTAAATTGCAATTATGTTATTTCAGAGGTTTGTTAACATTTTTACTCTGGTGTGGTCTATATTTGCTTCAGGACACGACAGATTCAGCTCGATCGCCATGTAACATAAACTCCACCCCTAAGAAAAGTCTTCTTTTGTTGTGTGTGTTAGTAATTACGTAAGTAGAAGAAATACCGAATAAATAAAAAGGTAAAACTATAAACATTATTTTTAATTATAAATAAACAAACCATAATTATTCATTTTACTAATTAGAAATAAGCAATCTTCTCGATTTTGCAGTGAATGTGTTGTGGTGTATGTGTACACACTCAACCGATGACGCACATGTGGCATTTCACTATATGTCCTACTATATAATCGCGACTTCGTGCCACCCGAGAAACCTCCTCTTGTATTGATGTTAAATATCTTAAGTATTGTTTATTCCGTTAATATTTCCGTTTTAAGCATGGGTCAACCTCAACAGACTCAACAGACTCAGAACAGGCGTTGGTCGTACAAAGAACTTCTTCACAAGATCGGAGTAGAACCTTCACCAAACGGCGATTGTGGAGAGCACAACCATTAGCACACATATGGATGTCTGTGAGGTCTACAAGTCCCAGAGGAATTCAGGCCTGATCAACCCGGGCCCACCGGGATTCTTGCTCTGATGATTCGTGCAACCCGTCCTTGTCACCATTCTCAGTTTTTAGTGTACCCTAGTTGGGTTTTACAAAGACGGATCTTCCACTGTGGATTTGGACTTGCATCGAATCGAACGAAGCGATTTCCGTTAATTAGAGACACTGGCCACACATTTGAAAAATAGTGCGCCCTCAAGATTTTCTTCAAAATCGAATTTTTGCATGGTTGTAAAGCTTTTATATAAAAAAGCCTCAACCCGAAATGTTTAAGCTAAATCACTTCCTTTGGGTACACAGAACGATTTTATAATTTAACGTACCGGCGACGTTAAATCCCGCAAACGACGGAAAATGGCCGTTTAACACTCGAACACCCACGTCGTATGCTGTCCACACGCTATGCACCCTGTTTGATCTTTTTGGTTAATATCAGTGAGTAAGGTAAAATATTTCAGGATAATATAAACCATTTGTTGTGAAGTTATGGAAAACTTAAAAGTGCCTACAAATGACTCTGGTGTCTTTATTTTCCTCAACATATCAATGTCCCTATCTGTTTGGTTATGTTATTGTTAGGTAAATATTATCTCTGTTCTTCCAATGGCCTAGACTATCATTTGAGAGCAAAATTGAAGAAATTCATATTTTGATGAAAATGTGCCAGTGCCGGCTTATCATATTTCTTAGGAGACAGCTCGTCACCCAAATATTCTTAACGTAATAAACCTTCAAATATCACATTTAAACGCTTTAAGTGACCAAGGGTGTTTCACTCCCGTTGTGCACAAGGGGGGGGGGGAGTCCATGGGACCCCCCCTAAGGAAAAAACCATTACCACATGGAACGTCATAAGACAACCCCAAATCAGCAATAAAAAAATGAAATTTGTGATTTGGCCCTGGCAACAACAAAATTAGGGGCCAAAAAATTGTTTTCAAACTACGCGAAAAATGGGCAAAGACTGGACGAAAAATTCAAATGAGCCTTGCGCTGACACATCAAACTTTTTGAAAACTTTTTTTATGTGATATCTATTCTAGAAGACCCAAATTACTATATTTTAACACAAAACAGCAGGTTTTAGGGAATCCTGTATTTTTACGGTGTTGCAAATGACATGTCATTTTCCCTAATTTGTACATGGTGTAACGGTTAGCAAACGTACATGATGGAAATTGTTTTGTTTTTCAGCAAAGAAAGGGTTATTATTTTTAATGTACTAATAATTACCTACATGTGCATGTGTGTGAATTATATCATTGGAACAAAAGAAATTGCTGTGCGTTCTCGGTTCTTATCTTATATTTAAAAATATTCTCAAATTGACTTCGTTAGTGCCCAAGGGGCGGTTCCATGGACCGCTCACTAATTAACTCATTAACGGCTTGGCCGATTTTTTTTTTTGTGTGGTTAAAGCGGCCGCGCGAAAACAAATTTTTTGGAGGGTCCCTAGGAACCCCCCCCCCCCTGGTCATTAGTGTGAAATCGAGAGGGTACATCGATAAGGCAAACAAAAGGTTCGAGTCCGAGTCATGGACGTCTATTCTCGAGTCAGTCGAGTCATTAGGTGTGGAGTCTCGAGTCGAGTTGGAGTCATTAGGCTCTTGAGACTCGAGTCGAGTGTGAGTCTCAAAACATCGTGTCGTTGAGGTCTCAAAATATAAAGCCGAGACGGGGGTCATTCGATTTGAATCACTATAAACCCCTAAGGCCGGTGGAACAGAATGAAACACGAAAGAAGACATGCCATGATACGGTAGTTAGTATTACTACATATTTTGTAGAGTGACCGAAAATTTTGTCGGCGTATGGCCGTATTGTAATCGTGTCGTAATCGATTTAACGACAAAATAATTAGTTACTAAATTTGTCCTTTTTAAATATAAAGATTTTAATTTAATAATCGTAATTTTCAATCTTATCTTAAGCCTAAATGATACGCCGGGGTGACATAGGTCACTGACTTCTATCACGATTCCCAGCAACAAAAAACATCGAACCTGGAAGTAGGTTTATCATAGGGTTATACATGGTGAAACAACGTTTCAATAAATCAATTCATGCAAAAAAGCATTGATCAAGGCGTCCTTTTTCACGTCAGCATCTCGAACCCTGTTTTACTTTTGCAAGCTAAATTCCAAAATGAGAACAGCGTCTTAGAATTTACAAAGTATTTCAATTCAGTACCAATTGAATGTCTACAATATTACAACATCAAACAATTTTTCAAACGTGTTTTAAACTTTAGGTACAACCTAAGCTGTTTTTCAATGTATACATTTAAATGTTAACATCCACGTAGAATTAGCTCCCCCAACATAATTAAATTTAGGTTATACTAAATTTACTTTCCATGACGAACGTTTATATCGCCAAAATATTAATGTGTAAAAATCATTTCCTAATGTGTCAAATGGAAGATTACAAATTAATAAATCGCCCATATTCAGGGACAGAATTTTGGTTCTCTTCGGTGTCGTGACGAACATTACAAATCTCTGTAAAAACGCTGGTGAGTGTGATTTTTCCAGAGAGGGAATTTGTAAAACTATCCAACATTTCTCGAATTAATCCCCACTTGACATACCAAAAGAATCACGATTTCTTACCAAATGTACTAAAACTAAACTAAATTCAAGTGTATTGTCCCATATAAAAAAACATCAAAAAAACATTAACAAGATTTAATTTGTATATGAATTAAAAAAAAAAAGCAAGAGCCTGAAAAGAAGGTGTTTGACACCCTTCAAATAAGTAAAAACATACATCTCTAAAACAAAAACAAAAAACAGGCACAACAAAAAAACATACAGCAACGCAAAAACATAGTTCCATAGAACATGTACACTTTGTACAATTTGCAATATACATTATAACAGTGACACTGTAGTAATTGAATATGACAATACAATTGGCTAAAATCAAGGTGGGTATACAATTTGTAGATACTATTAGAAAGTCAGTAGGTAAATTTTCGTAATATTTGAATATTAAATTTTGGAGGAGTAAGTTCCCACAAGTGAAAGAGCAATAATATTCTTTAAAGTGACCCTAAAACGCTTTTTTTTTGAATGTTAACATGGTTGTGGAATTGGTTTCCAAATGTTAGGGACCAGTATTAAAATATGCTTACACGATACGCATGTAATTGATAATCAGCTCTATTTCTGGTATTATAATTATGGTTAGACTTATGATCGGTAAACATTCCATCGAAAGAATGTGGGAGCATGTTGTTTTTGTATTTATACATGAATATACTTGCTTCTTTCTCATACATTTCAAAAAGATTTCAAGTGTATTATATCTTTAAACAGGGCTTTGATGATGATAGGTATGGGCTACTTGAAATAAACCGCAAAGCACGTTTTTGTAACTTAAAGACTTTGTTTAAATAAGTTTTGTTTGCATTGCCCAAGAGAAGCAAGCCATAGTTCAAATATGGTGATACCAATGGAACAAGTACAATTTATACAGGGCTTGCTCGGGAAGAACACGTTTTACCTTATTGAGAACACCAATATTCTTGCACATAATTTGCAAACATTATCAATTTGTTTTTTTTTTTCCATGTTAAGTTTTCATCTATTGTGATACCTAAGAATTTAGTTCTACTACACGAGTAAGTTTACAACCGTTCAGATAAATGTTAAATCTATTATCTACATTCTTAGTTTGAAACGAGTACCCAAAACATAAGATTTGTCTTTTTTGCATTTAGCGATAGCTTATTGGCCTTAAACCAGTACACACCTCCTTAATTCGATATTAACTGTTGAACATAAATATTTCAACATCCTTGTGTGCATAGAAACAAGTTGGTCATCCTGCACATAATATCGTTTTTGATAACTTGATTTATGACAAATATCATTCATATGTAATATAAAAAGAAGTGGTCCAAGTATGGATCCTTGAGGTACACCACATGTATATTTACACTTTCAGATTTAACTGTATTATACGAAACAAATTGCTTACGATTTGTAAGATAATTTTTAAACCACTTCTGAGAGATACCCCTAAATCCATGTGATAAAGTTTTGCTAATAATATGTCGTGATCTATGGTGTCGAATGCTTTTGATAGATCCATAAAGATGCCTACAGTGTTCATACCTTCATCAATGGCCTTACTAACATCATTGATAAAATCAATCACAGCCATATACGTAGAATGATTTGTACGGAAGCCATACTGTTTTTTATACAATAGATTGTTCTTAGATAAAAAATCATAACTTCGATTATACACAATGCGTTCAAGAATCTTTGAGACTTGCAGGGTAGAACAGAAACTGCGTCTATAATTTCCGAATATTTCTGGATTTTCCTTCTTGTATATAGGGACAACCTTTGCTACTTTTAGTTCATCTGGAAAAATTCCGCGAGTTAAGACAATGAATATAATAGACAATGGATAAACAATTCATTTGCAACACTTTTGATTAAATCTGGTTTAATATTGTCATTACCAGCGCTTTTTCTACTCCCCAGGTTTCTGATAATCTTCAGGATTTCATCTTCATTTGTTGTTAAAAAAAACAAGTCGCATTACTACTGTTCTGAAGGTACGCTGAGAATTTTTTACCAGTATGGTGAATGGTAGTTTGCATTTTTAACATTTTGATGTTTCGGTTTGTTCATTATGTATTGTATTTGTAGTGTTTGTAGCAAGAGCATAAAGAAAACTCAAAGAAAATCTGTCATGTACAAATGTAACATTAATTCATAAGTGCTGCAGTGACTTAACATATAAAGAATTTAAGACTAAGATGTTGTCAAATATTGGCATTGTAAGACGTGTAACGAAGAAATCAATTTACCTTTTAATCATATTGAAGGCAATAATAAATTTAAATTAGAGTTGTATAAAATGTTTGAAAATCAAATACCTGATGGTGAGATTGGAGGAAAAATTGAAAATTTCTCATTAGATCAAAACATTTTTTCAAACCGATTTAACATGAAAAGTAATTGAATAATTATACCAAATATTTTTTTCGGAAGATCAATTTAAGGTCTTCGCGTGCAAAAACGTCGACAAATATGTCTATCCTAAATGCAAATATTCGAAGCCTTGATAAAAAATTCGATTCTTTTAAAGATCTCTTACACTGTTCTAAAATGAATTTTGAAATAATTGGCCTCGTGGGAACATGGTTAAGAGACAAACCCCAAGATTACTTTCATTTAGATGGCTATAATCTTAAGTTTAATAACAGAAAAAAAATGTAGAGGTGGTGGTCGTGTATGTTTATATATCAAGATACATGAAATATCAAATACGACATGATTTGGCTAAAATAAGTCATCCGGAAAAGTAGAAAGTCTGTTTATTGAAATCGAACATATCGGATCGAAAAAAAAATATTCATAGTGGGCGTCATCTACAGACATCCGGGTCAAAATGTTAAAGAGTTCAATGATTTTGCAATGTAAACTTCTAAAGTTATGCATAATGAAAAACCTGTGTACTTAATGGGTGACTTTAACATCAATTTATTAAATGATCATGCATTAACAAATGACTTTATAAATATCATGTCTTCACACTCTTTGTATCCTAGTATAACAAAGCCAACTAGAATTACTTCAAGCTCAGCAACCCTAATTGACAATATTTACAAAAATGAAGATCAAACTATCTTAAAATCGATAAAATTGGGGCATGGTCATTTTTCTAAGTTGCAAGCAGACACTTTGAATTTTAGGTTTGTGAACATTAGAATATGTCAAGCTTTCGAAAAGTCCTGTGTCTTGAACCTACATATTAATAACAAAAATTCCTTTTTTTTTCATTTTTCAGAGACCTGACCAGAACGTCAAATAAGACCAGTTTCCAATAGTACGGAAACAGAGGATTTAATCGACTTAAAGTATTTTTCCTCAAATGCCAAGCTAGTAAAATAACAGTAATTTACGAAAGTGAATGCGCACACAATTTAAAAACTAGTTACGGAGGCACGATGTCACGTTTGTTTTGTCACGTTCTTGCTATATTGTGTCATGAAGATTAGTTTAGCAACTACGGTCGCTAAACCTATAGATGCTTGCAGTGATGATCACGTCAATGTTACAAATGACCCAATTAACGATCACGCTATCAGGAGCAAGCGAACAGAGCAAGGTCCATTAACTGTAGCATTGGTCTTCACGTGACGGAAGGCAACTGGTTATCAATAAATAATGGCATTCAAATGAAATGAAAGTAATTCTTACTCCTTTCTTGAAATATTTGGATGAATCTATTAACTCAAGGTTATAAAACATTCACTTCACTTCGTTGTCCATATACAGATCCGTGCATTGAGGTCTTTGAATCAAAGATGTTTAAAATTGCATTATATAACTAGCTTCGGCCGTGTGACAGTGAAGGGAGTAAGCAAAACTAACCAAGATCAGGGAATACTTTTGCATACGAACTCTAGCATTCAAAGATGTAAATACCGATCCGAATGGCGCTTTCATTGGAATCCGTGATGTAAGCTCAGTATGTGGAACAACAAAAGGGTGGGCACTTTTGCGTCCTTAGTCACTCTAACTTGACTTCAGTATGTGAGGATGCCGTTAACATCAGTGTCCTTTGTTTTTCATGACACCCGATAGCTATATTCATAAATTTGATTGGCCTGATTGATTTTTTCCTGCAACCCTTTTACGGATACGGTCCATTACAAATTGTTTGGTTGAAACTGATTGCCAATTTCTCTGTGGGTTCATGTGAAGGCCTGTTTTAAATTGAAACGGTTTATAATCTTGATGACAATCGCTTTGAAGGCAGTTTACCAGTCGGTTTGTTTTAATGGTTTTATTACCTCGATTGTTTCACTAGAGCTACGTCGAATTTAACTGACTTCATTACCTCATGGCATTTTCGAGGATTTAGTTCAATTAGAGCATTTATCCATTGCGAGTAATCAGTTAGTCATTTTTTGCCAGTTTGGAGTCTTTAAAGGTGTTTCTCGTTTAAGTGACTTGGAACCGTTGACCACAATTGCTAACATTATTCCAGAAGATATATCTAAATTGACTCAATTGTCGAGACTTTATATTAATAACACAATCTAGTTCTTTACACTACCCATCCACACGTTTAACAATATGGTCTCGGTTATGGATCTTGAAACTTGATTTCAATCCTCACCTTTCTTGCAGTTCTATCTGTTGGAATCTTTCAGTTTGACTCAATGTACGTACTCCTACTCACTTGTTAGGAATAGTAAGGGTCGTACGGGTGTCGTGCCCGTTTGGTATTTTAGTGAAATGGCTTACTTGTCATATCTTCTCTTGACTACAACAGCTCAACCCTTACACTGCAAACTATTTTCATGGTTTTAAAAAAGCGTGCACTGAAATCACCTTGGAAATAATAAGGCTTTACAAATTTTTTTATTTTTTTTTTTTTTTTTTTTTTTTTTTTTTTTTTTTTTTTTTTTTTTTTTTTTTTTTTTTTTTAAAAAAAAACTTTTCTTTTTTTTTTTTTTTATTTTCCTCGACCGGCGTATTTAGTCTAAGTATTTGAGGTGGCTTGACCTAAGAGGCAATCATCTAACGTCAATTCCCAAGTATTTTCTTTACTGGAGCAAGACGGTTGACGTCCCTACATCTTAAAAATAACAGGCTGGTAGCTTTAAAAGACCTTAGGTTTATTCCTGGGAATAAAGTAATTAGATTCTAAGTCTTGCATAATGGCCAATATCTCATTACCAACCAATATTTGATACGATAAAGAACTAGAACTTCTTGATCTAAGGTACAATCACTTTTAGCTTTACCTGATTGCAATATTTAACAAAACGACTGCTTTGCATTATTGTTCGTGGTGACAACAACTTAACTAAAACCTTTCAAAAATAAGTAAATGCTGTTAACAAGTGCTTCTCCACAAAAATAGCCTTTGTAGGTAACTTATACTAGAGTGTGGGCCTGACGTTTCGATCCTCAAGCAGGATCTTCAAAGGCAAACCGACAAAACAACAGAGAAGACAAACCATATATAACAAACAAGGAACAAAAGACAGGACCCATGCACAGGGGGGTAAGGGGGAAGAAAGCTGAAAAAAGAGAACAATGGAAATAAATGAACAAAGATGAGAGACGATTACCAAGAAATCAGTGGCCATGGAGAAGTGGAGGATGGAGGGGTGATGGGCAAAGGGACTGGGAGAGCCCTGCTAAAAAAAGAACAAAAGAGCTAATGAACAAGAGGATGGGAGATAATGACAAGGAAATCAGTAGGGCTGGACAGGGTAAAGCTGAAAGAGAACAAGGACAAAGAGTAGCTGAGGAGGGAGACAGGATGATCAAAGGATGGGCAAAGAAGACCGGAATGAGAAAAATGAAAGGAGAAAAAAGGGGGGGGAAGAGACAAAAAGAATGGGAAACACATAATAAAAAAAACAAAGCATAAATAACATATAAAAAAAAAAAGCAAAACAACATTAACAAAACAAAGAATAAAATAACCTATAAAAACCAAGGCATAATATTCAAAAACAATGGACAAAGAGTAGTGAGGAGGGAAGACATGATGATCAAAGGATGGGGCAACGCAGACCGGAATTGAGAAACATGAAAGGAGAGAAAAAAGGGGGGGGAAAGAGAAAAATGAATGGGAATACAAATAAAACCAAAGCATAACTATACAAAAAAACAAAAGCAGAAAATAACATATACAAAACAAGGCCTAAAATATTCATAACAAAAAGCATTAATATAACATTAAAAAAACAAATGGTTTAAATAATAACATATACAAAACAAAGCATACTGTAATTGAAAAATAATAAAATATAGTGACAAGACATCAAAGCCTAATAATCATAAGCAGGGTAAAAAAGTGGGCCTACAGAGAAACCTGAAAAGAGAGCTGAAAAGGGGGGGGGGGGGGGGCGGTAGGTTACATTTGAGTAAAAAAAGGGACCTAGTCGTTCCCTTCCTGGATGTGAGACCATGGGGCTGGATGGTGAGTAGACGCTTCATCCACATCTTTTCTCTGCTGAGACGGACAGTGTCGGGGCGGTGCCAAGAGATTCAATACCCTGTAAGATCATATTAGAAAATAGTATGGTTAGCTAAGTTGAAGTGCTGTACAGCGGTGTCTCCAACTGCTGGTGGTGACTGTGGACCTATGGCCATAGAAGCGTTTCTTCAGAGGAGGTTTGGTGTCCCCAAAATACGGGACTCCACACACTCTTGAAAGAAATAAGATAAATGACATTGAAGACTTACAGGTGAGTTGCCTCTGGTCTTGTAGTTGGTTACCAGGGGCATGACTGGTACGACGGTCGGCATCCTGTATGGTCCTTACAGACGATACATCTTGAACCTGTGCACTTGAAAGTACCGTGCTGTGTAGGAAAAAAGTATCAGTTAGTGGGGGGACTGAAAGCCCTCACAATCATGTCACGTAGATTGGGGGGACGTCTGTAGGCAAAGATGGGAGTGTCAGAACAGCAAGGCGAAGGCGATCTGAAGTGTGAAGATATGATGGTTAGTGTTAGCAATGCGACGCAGGGGAGGAAGACTGGGATGAAATGTGACCACAAGGGGAGCTGGGGTAGTCGGATCCTGGTTTTCTGGTTTCTCTGCAAAGGCTGTGAGTCCTGGTAGTGAGTAGGCTCTCTGGAGGCCTGTTGAACTCTGCTGGAGCTATGTCCTCTGGCCACTAGGTATTTCTTCAAATTCCTGGAATGGTATAAAAATATAGAATCATTAGAAATATGGCCGAAGGCGAAGAGCCGACTGTAAGCTATGCCAGTCTTACAGTGGCAAGGGTGGTAACTTAGAGGAATGAAGATAATGATGAGTGTCTGTGGGCTTGGTAGAAGATCCGTGGAGAGGGTACCTTCAGCTTTCTTGATGGTGACATCAAGGAAAGGTCCTTTGGTGAGAATATTCAGAAGTGAATTTAATGATTCTGTTGAAGGAATTGATGTGGTTAGTAAGCGTGATGAGGCTCTCCTCATCGCTGGTCCAGATGAAAATACATCCTCAATGTAAACTCCACCAACCAAGACGACAGGTGCTGCCAGCAAGCATCTGCTCTCAAGAGGACATGAAAAGGAAAGCAGCGAGGCGCATCCGCGTGCCCAGGATGGCGCCTCGCTGGACTTGCCTTTTCAGTTCCAGTCTTGAGAGCATGAGCTTGCTTGCAGCACCATTGTCGTCCTTGGTTTGGGGAGGTACATTGATGAGGTAGTTTCATCTGGAACAGCGATAGGAGAGCCTAATCACGTTTACTAACCACATCAATCCTTCCACAGAACCATTAAAGTCACTTCTGAATATTCTCACCAAACAGGACATTTTCCTTGATGTCACCATAAAGAAAGCTGAAGGTACCTCTCCACGGATCTTTATACCAAGCCCACAGACAATCCTCAGTAATTAATTCCTATAGTTGCACCCTCGCCATGTAAGAATGGCATTAGCTTACCAGTCAGGCTCTCGCATTGGCGATATGGTCTAATGATTCTAGATTGTCCCCCACCCCAATCCCTCTGATCGTGTTCACTTACCGTGTATTGTTTTCTACCTCCCCTTTTGCTCTGTTGCTTTTTTCTCGGCACTATTTTATACCATTCCAGGAAATTGAAAAGAAGAAAACCACTAGTTGGACAGAGGACCACAAGCTGCCAGCAGAGTTCAACAAGCCATCCAAGAGAGCCTTACTCACTACCAGGACTACAGCTATTGCAGAGAAACCCAGAAATCAGGATACACTACGCCCAAACTCCCCCCTTGTGGTCACATTTCATCCGAGTCTCCTCCATGTGTATTTGCTAACACTAACATCATAGTCTTACACTTAGATCTCGACTCGACGTGAGTCCCGGGACACTCCCATCTTGGCCTACCGACGTCCCAGGCAATCTACGTGACATGATTGTAAGGGCTTCAGTCCCCCCACTAATGATACTTTTTCCCTACACGCAAAGGTACCTTCAAGTGCACAGGTTCGAGATGTATCGTCTGTAAGGACCATAAACAGGAGACTGACTCGTTTCAAAGTCGGCACTGGTAACAACTACAAGACCAGAGGCAAAATCCACTGTAGTACTTCTAATGTTCATTTATCTTATTTTTGCAGAGTGTGTGGAGTTCCAGTATGTTGGGAAACCAAGACTCCTCGAAGAGGCGCTTTCTATGGCCATAGAGTCCACAGTCAACCCAGCAATTGCAAACACCGGTGGGACAGGCCACTTCTAACTTAGCTAACCATACATTTCTGATAGTACAGGGTATTGAATTCTTGGCAACCGCCCCGACCCTTCCGTCTTTGCAGCAGCAGAGAAAAGAGGTGGATGAAAGGCCGTATAATCACCATCCAGCCCCTATGGTCTAAACATCAGGAAGGGAACGACCTAGGTCCCTTTTTACTCCAATGATAACCTAACCACCCCCCCCCCCCCCCCCCCACCCCCACCCCCCCCCTTTTCAGCTTCTCTGTTTCAGGTTTCTCGGTAGGCCCCACTGTTTTTACCATTGCTTATGATTATTTAGGCTTTGATGTTCTGGTTCACTATATTTATTATTTTCTTATCATTATGCGTTGTTTTGTTATAGTTAATATGCTTGTTTTTATTATGTTATATTATGCTTTTGTTATGATAATGTTATGCCTTGTTTTGTTATATGTTCTTTTATGCTTTGTTTTTTGGTTATATTATGCTTTGTTTTTTGTAATTGCCACCCATTCATTTTTTCTCTTTCCCCCCCCCCCTTTTTTCCGTCTTTCATTTTCTCATGTCCCTCTTTCTTTGCCCCATTCCTTTGATCCTCATGTCTTCCCTCCTCAGCTACTTCTTTGTCGCCATTGTTTATGAATATATTATGCCTTGTTTTGTTATATTTATTTTTATGCTTTGTTTTGTTATATGTTGTTTTTGCTTTTTTTTGTTATCTGTTATATTATGCTTTGGTTTTCATTATGTGTATTCGACCATTCATTTTTCTCGTCCCCCCCCCGTTTTTTCTCTCTTTCATGTTTCTCAATTCCTGGTCTTCTTTGCCCCATCCTTTGATCATCATGTCTTCCCTCCTCCGCACTCTTTGTCCCATTGTTCTCTTTCCAGCTTTACCCTGTCCATGCCTAGTGATTTCCTGTCATATCTCCCATCCTCTTGTGTTTCTTATCCTCTTATTGTTCTTTTTTTCAGGAGGCTCTCCCCATCCCTTTGCCCACACCCCTCCATCCCCACATCTCCATGCCCCACTGATTGTTCTTGGTAATCGTCACTCATCTTTTGTTCATTTATTTCCATATGTTCTCTTTTTTCAGCTTTCTCTCCCCTTGTACCCCTCCCTGTGCTGGTTCCTGTATTTGTTCCTTGTTTTGTATATATGGTTTGTCTTCTCTGTTGTTTTGTCATTTGCCTTTGATGAGATCCTGCTAGGATCGAAACGTCAGGCCCAAACTCTAGAATCCAATAAAATACCTTCATAGTTTTCCACTCAAGTTTAAGAGCTTGATTTATTTTGAACATTTCCAACAATACTAACAAGCCTTTCATCTTTTGCTTCTCTTATCAAAGTAGGAAGTTCCTAAACTGAGTAATATATATGTGAGAAAAATCCTAACAATGCATTCGTATCTCTTTCATTCAAAACTTGAGTTCTGTGTTTTGAGTACAGCTATAAAACTGACAGACAAACTGATGCTTTTAAGAGATCTTCCGAATTTGAAAATTCTGTTTCCTCTTGCAGAATAACATGTTAAGAAGCATCGAAAAGGTATCATTCAGACCACCAAGAAACCTGAATTTTCTTTCATTTTAGCAAGCAACCGTTGTTGCGCATTATACATGGTTCGTTTGCTGGTTTGTCTCAACTTAGAACCGTCGAATTCAACAAACAATCTCATAAACTTTCCGGAAGGGTTTTTTGATGACCTAAGGCTATTGGAATTGTGCAAATCTGGTCACAAAATGATATCATGAAGATTGAGAGGGACACTTTAACAAAACCCACCGTATAGAAATCATAGACATGAGATCAAACAGGTTATTTCTTGTCACGAAGCGCTAAGTCATCTTTTCAGCAGGGGTACTATACAACCCACATACTTTGACAGCTCAACCTGCTTTTGTTGAAGATAGCAAACCTGCACGTCCTCTACCCCATCAGCCTAGCTTACATGTTCACGGAATGCTGGAGTGGAACACCATTACAGTTCTCCATGTGTTTCTTGGTGTGTTTGCTTTTCTTTGGCAATGGGTTCGTGTTCTTTTTCGTTGTACCAATGAGGAGACAACGAATTTCAGAGACAATGGATTTTTTACATTGTATCATTTCGTATTTTCTAATGGGAGTTGATATGCTTCTTGTGGCGTCTGCAGACGCCTTTTACGGCGATTATTTTCCGTCCTATTCAGACAAGTGGAGAAATGGAGTGGCTTGCAAAATTGCCAGCATACTCTCAGTGATGTCAAGTGAAGTATCAGTCTTTTTTATAACATTGATCAGTTTTGATAGATTTCAAGGAATTTCTACCCTTTTAGTTTAAACAGACTGACATTTAAGTCCGCAAAAATTTGCGCTGGAGTGATATGGATAATTGGTATTACAATTAGTGTGGTTCCGACCATCTTGATGGACTTGTTTCCTGGGGTTTTGGAAGTTTCTGAAGTTTGTGTGGGCATACCCATGGTTAGGAGACCAGTAAGTGTTGTTAAGTTCAATATTACCGAAATTGACGTAAACAATGAGTTATCTTTTACGTCGGACGTGATGGCTTCATATGTTGATTTTTACCTAAATATTAAATCAAATTCAATGCCAATTAGGTATGCCACTTTACGTATTATTGCATACAAGCTGGCGACGTACTTTTCCATTATAGTTTTTATTGGCATCAACCTCGTCTGTTTCCTTCTCATCGCAATCTTTTATGTAAACATTTTCATACGGGCGCGAGATACGTCTAAAAGGGCAGGTATAAAAACAAATGTGAAAAAGGAAATGCGCATGGCAATGAAAATGTCTGCCATAGTTTTCACAGATTTCTTTACGTGGGTTCCCTTGTAATTGTATGTATCCTTTCACAGTGGCAAATCATTACAATTGATCCTATCATGTACGCTTGGACGGTGGCTTTAATTTTGCCTATAAATTCTGCAATTAACCCTTTTCTGTATACCATCATCATGTTTACTACTGGAAAAAAGAATGCACGTTAGCAATACTAAATGCGTCACCCTATGAATTATAACATAGTGAGGCATACCCCATTTTCCCTACTTTTCGAATTTGCACCTATACTGGGATAGTTGGGCTACAATCATGTAAATAAAGAGGAGCCATAACATTGAATGAGTGCAACCATGCCACACATGGCCTCGAATTACCAGTATTTAAGCAGACTCTGGCAAAAAAAGTGATGTAGATACGTACCTCGGAGTGTTCTAATGTTGAAGAAAATAATTCCCGCTTCCCATTAAAAATCCACCATTTAATTCACCGCTAATGACACTAAATTGTTGTAACCTGAAATTAAACCACTAATGACACTAAATTGTTGTAACCTGAAATTAAACCACTAATGACATTAAATTGTTGTAACCAGAAATTAAACCACTAATGCACTAAATTGTTGTAACCTGAAATTAAACCAATTGTATTTCCGACAGGCTAAAATAGTTCATACAACACCAAACTATATATACGTGTTAGTTTTCATAAACGCAAGCCACAAGACTAAAGGTCGTCGTGACCACGTAACCCAAGAGTTTTAGCGTTATATAGGTATCTATACAAATTTCATCCTGTTAGATTTCGTTTCAAGTGAAAATCGCATGCAGAGTGAACAAGATGTAAAACGAAAGATCGTAGAGAAGAATGACACTCCTTGTTTGATACCGATGTGGCCCCAACGCGATGAGTGAGTAGTAAACTTCGTGTGAAAATAAGCAACGACTAGTTACAGAGAACACCACGAAAAATTGACAAAATACATCGGGTTGGGCAGGCACAACTACATAATGTAGAGTAAAGTGGTCACAAATGGGGAAATTTTGGTTTAGAAAATGAAGCAAATGGGGTAAAAACTATCTATCGTGCTTAGTAAACTCTTATCCCGTTTCAGGTTTCCATGGTCAAACATATTTGAAACTAGTAAAAGCATTTTAACCTTGGGGTTATGTTTGATTCCACCATGAGTATATCCAAACAGATTGGAGGTATCTGTAAATTACCATATTCGTAATTTATGGCGTATTCATAGGTATATCACTTTGATGCTTGCAACCATGCTGTACGATCTGTGGTCTTCTCACGCAGGGTGGACTATGCCAATATTACTACACTCTAAATTACAGGGATTTAAAATAAATCCCAAATGATTGTGATTAGGGACCAATCCATTTTAGATTTAAAATTAAATCTTATAGATTTAAAATTCTAATCTATAAGATTTAATTTTAATCTAAAAAAGGAATTGGTCCCTTTAAATCACTAATCATTTGGCATTGATTTAAAATCCCTGTAATTTAGAGTGTATAATTATGGCACCAATGAAATAGATCTCAAAAGGCTCCAGCGCTGGCAAAATAAAGCTGCGCGCTTGTGTTTGCATGCGGTCTTGAACAAAGTTCGTCACAACTCTTGACCACTCTTCATTGGTTGTCTGTTAAGGATCGTATCAGATACAAAATCCTTCTTTATGTGTATAAGTGCTCTTCACGGACAAATTTGTACAATGTGTTGGATAGTAATTTTAATGTATAATTCATGGATTAATATTATAAAAATCTGAAGAATAGAAATAGTTCATCCAACTTTCCACAAATTTTAGGATAGGAGCAACACAAATGTTGTTTATTTGCTGTTATTTTATCAAATTTTGCAATTAATGTTATCAGACGGCACTGTTTTATACAAAGTCTCCTCTTTTGTCTTTGGTTTAAATTGTTTATGTAGCAAAATGAGAGCCAAAGAGGACTGCAGCTATTAATAATCACTGTTGTGGAACGGAGAAAAGTAATGCCCGATAAGAATTTAGTAAGGCCTACCACGGTTTGTGTTTACTAAAACAGAAAACTGCACTGTCTGATTTCGCACAACAAACTCAATTGAGTGATACATCACTAACATATGCAGATAATCGTACATTTATAAAAATAACCCTTATTCAATATGGTCATGACATAATTTGCATGTTTAAAAAATATTACCATCATTTATTGAATATGAAATTGCAATATGTTATTTATAAACTCTAGTAATAGATTCAGGATTGTCAATAATTGGTTAAAAGTATATCATGTGATTCAATATATTTAGGGCTGCATAAGATAGCAAAAAGTCTCTCCGTTAAGTGAATAAAGCGATCTCGAGATAATAAATCATCTCGAGATAATAAAATTATCCCGAGATAATAAAATTATCCCGAGATAAGATCTTGAGAAAATAAAATTATCCCAAGATTATAAATTTATCTCGAGATCTTTTTCTACCACGAGCTGTGTCACATGGCCCGAATAGTTTGACGATGTGTATGCGATGACCTATGAAAAATCAGCTCTTGGAATTTTGAGCAAAATGTGATTTGACACAAGGTGGAAGGACGGATTTCGTTGGTGTCACTGTGTGCCAACGCGTACGGCAATTCAGTAACTCTATACAGAGTGAATAAAAAAAATTGTGCATGAAAAAAAAAATGACCCTGACCTGTTTACTCAAATGTGACGCAGTTGATGTTTACATGATCTGCATATTTTCGACTTTCTATGCTGAATAAATGACGTAATTTGGTGAAGAAATAAGGTAGATATGAAAGATTTTCACGGCTGATCCCGAAAGATTTGTCACCATAAGCTACCATATTCATCAAAATAATGCAACTGAAAACCCAGATAAACTATGTAAATCCCATTGGAATGGGGTAAAAATGGATCGGCTGCGAAAATATTTCATATCTACCTCATTTCTTCACCAAATTCCTTCATTTTTTCAGCATAGAAAGTCAAAAATATGCAGATCATGAAAACATCAACTGCGTCACAGTTGAGTAAACATGTCAGGGTCAAATTTTGTGTTTTTCATGCACAATTTGTTTTGATTCTCTATGTATAAATAGCCAGTAAATTGTGCATATACATTTTATTGTGTTTTTTTTACATGATACGGTCATATTTCTGTCACAAAAAGTCATACCCATAAAGCGATTCCTATATGTTAATTAACGTCACAAAAACATGCGATGACCTATGGTAGAGCAGGCCTTGGAAAGGGGGAGGGACACCCGATGTTCGATGCTAGATATAGGATGTGAGGTTGCCAAGCTCCTATGGAGTTCTATGGGGAAATTTCTAAATCGACATTATTTTGATTATTTTGCCACAATATGCCTGATCGATCAATTTGCCTGATCGATTTCTCCAAAACCACTTGACGAATTCCTTCAATTTTTAACATACGGCGACAAGACATCATTTTAAGCAATTTTGTTCTGCGAACCTTTAGTTCGTAGAGGAAATTTGGAGAAAGATGCATTTGGAAATTAAATTTTCGCACCATTTCAAACATTCCTAGACTTCAAAAAAACGTTTTTTATTCAAATTTAGTCTCATTCTCGTGTATTTGGGGTCCTTCTACGCATATCGATTTCACTAGGTGCGAGAATGTAACATCTACAAGCTTGATCCACCACAGCACTAAAAATCTAGGCAACATTTTATTCAAAAGTGTATACCACATGCACAAGATATAATGACATAAAGTGACCCCTAAATGACCTTTGACCTCATCTGTTACCCCACGTAAGACCCTTGTCTCAATGTATAAGCATACCAAGTATGAACCTGATCCATCACTGCACTAAAAAGTTAGACATTTTAACTGAAAGTGTATACCAAAAAGGTTGTTTGACACACACACAGAGACTCACACAGACTGACATACTGACCAAAGAATTATGCTGCCATAAGGTATTTTCCAATTTATTATCTCGAGATCTTATCTCGGGATAATTTTATTATCTCGGGATAATTTTATTATCTTGAGAGAATTTCCCCCCAAAATATTTCTAACATGTCACTTCCGGGGCTCCGTAGACATGGGCCAAAAACGGTGATAAGAATGACCCACGAATCATGCTGCCATAAGGTCTTTCCGATTTCATCGGACGACCTAATAATTTTATTATCTCGAGATAATTTATTCTCGAGATAATTTATTATTGAACCGTTATGGGCTTTCCTGCTTTAACTAAAGGTTGGAACCTAGGCAAATGTATACTTTTTTCTAATCCTTATGAAGAGACGAACGCGTTAGTGTACATTAAAACACAATTTGACTCAATTTCAAATTTTTCCCTGTACTAACATTTCTCCCCTTGCAGGAGGGGGCATCAGTCCGAAAATTTGCACCCCATCATTTTCTGACAGTTTAGGCCCTATTGAAACTCATACAGCAACAAAATCAATTTTAGCATGAAAATCCTACGGGAATACACACCAAACCACACTGTTGTCAGTGTGGGTGTTACGATATAGGCCCAAATATCATCATGGCCAAAATGTCAAACATTGAGGCAACACGAAATAAAAGCCAAATAAATACAACAAATGATGCAGAAACTACGTTTCCAGAGTTTAAAATCGGAAGTAATTCAGTATCAGGAATAACACATGTGATAAAGGATAAAATATTATGAAAAGCCTATATTTTATATTTTATAATGACCAAAAATATTGGTCCCCCTTTGGGCCATTATAAATGTTCCATTGGTCCAAAATTCTTTAACAATATCGGCCATAATATAGTTTGCTCATGGGCCAAGGATTGGTACGATATGACAATATTGGCTCATTAAATAGGCATTTTTTGCATGGGCCAATATCCTCCCAATGTTGGCCAATGCTGGCCCATCTTAATTTTTAAATAATTAAAATTACACAGGCCAGCATCGGTCCAATGTTGAAATAAATATTGCTTACCAAATATTTATTCCAAATATTTATTTCAACGTTTTCTATTTATTAATGTATTTCTTGTATATGGACTGATTTCACATCCTGTTATTTTAAGGTAATCAATTAGTGTTAAGTAAATATTGGGCCAACGTTTTTTCAAATATTTGGCTCTAAAAGGGGAGTTCCAAGACGGAGCACCGAATCTTGATGAATCTAGATCAATATGGACGTACAATTTGTGCTCACACGCACGCAGTGTCCCATTGAACTTGGGAAGTAATGAATGCTCAGTACGTGGTGCAATCAAAATCAAGTATTGCGATCTGCGTGTAATTAAAGTGTACTAACAGGCTAATTTTTAATTTAAGTATGTTTTAAAAGATGTCTTTGCGGTCTGAAAGAAATAATATCTACTGCAGTATTGATTGCCTTATTAGCAGAATTAACTAATAAATGTTGTCCATGGAGGTCGCCATTTTCGGCATTGGTGACGTTGTATGACTTTTAGTCCACTCAATCTGTGAAAAATATCAGGTACACCTGGACAAAATTGCTACAGAAGGTTTCTTGCTGTACACTAGCAGTAAAAGATCTCCCAAACAACATATCAAAAAGGTAGAAAAGGGGAAGCCTGGCAAGACATGCTAATTTGCATTTATCTTATAGGACGTATACGCCCATAATTCGACAAAGGTATATAGGCCCTAGCTCATAAATGCATGTTTAGGGGACATTTTCCATTTTTTTGTTTGTATTTGAACATGTTTTTCATGGCTATGCCTGCAAGGTGTGTAATACTTGCAATTGATATATTGAAAGTGGAAAGTGATAGTCATTATTCAAGGTGGCCGCAATTTCCCGCCAAAATTAATTTTGCGTTCTTGTGCTTGTCAGACTGCTATCGGGATGGGGAGATCTTTCTTTACAAATTATTATCAGAGAGTAATTTATTCAAACCATTGGTTCAACTAGTGCCGGTGGGGGGCACTCCCTATGCAAAGTGAGGTTAATATGTGCCTCGGCCAGGTGAAACCAGGGTCCCTTTCCCGGGTCTTTCATATAAATGTACTCCAAAAATAACGGGTGTCATTCGGATACACAAGCTGTTTATATCAAAAGGGGGTCAATCCCAGTATGACCTTTTCGAACGGGACCAATGAGGTTAAATATGAAGTTAAAATAGTGCCTCTTTTCAGAGTTCAATTGCATGAAATTTTATAAAATTTTTAAACTGTTCACTAGGCTGCGAAAATTTTTGAATTTGGGGTGTTCCAATTCGTAAAAAAGGGGATAGTTGATGCAAACGTTTTGATAAAGTGGATAGCAGAAAGAATAGAATGCGGGGGGTCATTGATATTGAAACATTTTTAAAAGGGGTCATTTAGTATAGCCTGGGTACTGGTATAAGCAGTAGCATAAAAAGGCGGTCAATCATTCTAGACGTCACCAAGCCCGCATCTCACATACCTTGGACTCCGCAGCTCTACAGGGGGATGTAAGATGTGCTGCACAAGCATCTACTACAAGCACATTTGAAATGCAGCAGATAAGTCAAGCCTATACACTAAATGCCAAAGACAAGTGATGGAATACATGACCGTCAATGAGTTAGAGAATCATCAACCTATTTGCACTACACAACGTATCCAACTCAACAAGGTTAGACCTCAAGTACCCGGAGGAACTCGGGTCCTATGTTGGACAGCAAGAAAGACCCAATAGTTAAAGTGCGCGTGGCCTGAATCGCTAATAGCACGTCCCCATCCATACTCCATATTTTACCGTAAGTCAACATTTTAGTATTTGAAGAAATCTACATTTGCTCATTTACACTGTGAAATCTTAGGGCTAAAGATATTTTGGTTTGGTTGGAAGTTATGGCGAAAATTTACCCCCGTTTTTGGTCGACCGTTATTAATTTACACATTATAGGGCTAATAAATCTTTTTTTAGCTCCCACAACATGTAACACTGTTTAAAATATCAGCGCAAAACTCTTACAGATGGGGTTTAGGGGTGAAGACCATTCTATCAATGAAAACTTTATTTTACTTAAATCAAATAAACATAATAAAATTTTATATATTGTATAATACCAAAATATAGTTTTATGCAATTAACATGTCTTGCCTGCTTCCATCCTTTTGGTCCCAGAGATAGGTGTTTTATTTATCCGAATTTACCAAGTGTCTTGTTATGATATCTGTAAGGTCATCGCTTGGGACAAAATCCAAAACACAAAATCTTAAGCTCAGTGAGTGCTGGACCTGTGACGACAGAGGTCAATGACCTCTAAACTTGCATGTTCTTCACCAAACTCGTTACTTTTAGCGCTAGATGTCACAAACTCAACACCAATTTGGGCAAGTTTGGTATCATATAAAGCTAATAAAATTATCCTATTCATGGATATGTTACACATTGATTTCGTGAAAGTATAATTGGCCTGTGCCAAAAAGTTGATTTTTTACAAGACCTTTTTTTCCAATTTGTTTTCAACACCCTTCCTACCAATATGTACAGTTGTACAATGAAGATTGCGATATTTCTCTTCCATATTTTTCCACAAATGATCAAAGCCTCTATATATGTTCAATAATATTCGGACGATTGATTATTACTCTTTCACGAATTCTTTTTATGTTTTGACATTTTAAAGCACGCTCACCCAAAGTGTTTTATCCCTCGCCTTACCAAGCGTGTTTTGTATAACACCGTTTTACCAAGGCTAGGATGGTTTACCCCCCTTCGCGAATTTGTTAAAAACCACCCATGGTTATGATTGAATACCATGGATGCTATGGTCCTCTCTTCTTTCCATTGATACCAACCTAAGTACCTAACAACCTGGATGGCGTCACAATGACGTCATAACTTCCACGAATCGCGCAGAATCTGGCATTTTCCCACAGAACAAATAGCAAAAATCCAATTTTACGCTAAAATGGGTAGTAATATCAGATTTTCATGCGGTTTGTCAGCTCTAAATGATGTCAGTTGACTAGTTTTATATCAGCATAAGAGTTTTAAGAGCGATAAAACTTTGCATAATATTTTCAAAATGACAATAAAATATTCGTCGCCACACCCCCACCCTCCCCCACCTTGGATTTTGACGTGCATACCTAATCCGGTGACGGTGCTACCTTTCATATTTTTTTTTTCGCTAAAATGACCCGGAAGGATGCCGAAAATTGGCAGGGGCGGATCAGGATTTGAAAACTTAAAATGAGACCGGGGGGCTGAAGGCTGTAACTTGTCCATAGTGGGCTTATTTTGCAAGATTGTTCGCAGAATTAACGGGAGGCGCGAGCCCCCTCCGCCCCCTCCCTGGATCCGCGCCTGAAATGAATCCCCGGAATCGGGTTTAGGAAAGTTTTTTGCATTTTAGCGGACCGGAGCAAAGCCCCCTATTATATTTCTGTGTTGGTTATTTATAGACCATAAGGGGGTAAACACTAATGATTTTGGGAATTTGGGATCACATTAAAGCTCATACTATTAGCTTTAATGTGATACCAATTTACTATTTAGTTCAGGGACTGTAGTTTAAGAGTGTGCGCTTCCGATAAAATTGTGATTTTTTAATTTTGTATTTTTTTTAGAGTGCATTGATAATCCATAAATTGATGGAAGCACTTTGCCAACCCCCCTTAATGTACCCCCAGCTTGGGTTTCAAGGTTATACAGGGGGTCAACAATTTAAAATGTTCTGAATGTGTTAAAATGCACAACCATGGTTTTTGTCTGGTCACAAGGGATTCCAAAAAGGTATTATCGTTTACACTATCTATGGCTTATAGTTCGGAGTTAGGGGTAAAAAATGTAAAAATGGCGAAAAAGTCAATTGTGGTGTGTACATGGGTCAAAAGTTAAAAAGTTGCTTTGATTCAGTTAATTATTGCTGCAAATTGTTTTCCCTAGCTAAAGGATTGAAATAAGGAATAGTTTGCCTATTCTGTTATGCTTAGTTTTACGTTACCAACAAAATAGGTCACAGGTCATTGGAATCCAATAGCTGCCAATAGCTCTTGACTTTATCGCCATTTTGGTTAATAACCAGAACTAGATAGTCAAATATTCCTATATTTCATTCTATGAGCTTAAACCAAAATTTGAACCACATTTTACAAAAATGAGCAACTTTTAATTTTTGACCCCTGTACAAAAATTCCCCCAAAAAATATTTTCTTTTTCCATTTTTTACAGTTGTTTACCCCATAATTCCTAAGCTATAAGTCACAGGTAGTATACTTACACTTTTTGGAATCCTGGTAACCAGACAGACATCATATTGTCTTTCAACACAATGGACCCTTTTTAACCATTTGACCCCTGTGTAACCTTGAAATCAAGTGGGGCCACGGAATGGGGAATGGCAAGTGCTTCCATCAATTTTTTTGATTAGTCATATGTATAAGGTATGGTACCAAAATTCACAATTTTATCAGGATTTGAATCACTCAAAAAGATCTGTTCCACTACAGTCCCCCACTTAATTCAGCTAGACTTAAATCTGTCAATTTTCGCGCTGTGTGGCTGTTTCAGGAAACATAAAGAGGTTACACGCTAACCAAATTTGGGCAAATTTTGGCAAATATATAGCAATACAATTAATCTATATTCAGTTAGACCTAAATGTTTCAATTGAAGTTGGTACTGTTGTCAAAAAGAGTGGCATTTTCCAATTTTTAAAATTTTCCATCAATTTTTACCATTATTAAGAAATACCCAGGAATAAAGCAGTGTTGTTCATCGATATCGCCCTCAAATTATCACTCTTTGATTAAATTACTAATTGGTTTGTTTATTTGAGTTTAAAAAAAAATAATTGTTTTTTTCTGATGGTTTATGACAAGAGAAGATTTCAATAGCTTCCCACAATGCATTGCTTCCAATGGAGGTTTTTGTACAGGTACTGATGTGGGTCGTTAGTGATGAAACATGGCTAAATTGACAGTACTGATCACAAACTTGCATTTTAATAGCGTTTCATCTCTAACGATCCACATGGCAACCTGTACAAAAACTTCCAATGGAAGCAATGCATTGTGGGAAGCTACTGGTATCTTATCTTGTTTATGACTATAAAGGGGTCAAACACATTAAAGGGTACATTTAATATCATAGTAAAGAATATCAAATTATTAATTAATGATACCAAGAACAGTCATTTTAAAAAAATGGCATTGCACTAAGAGTCTCATAATTCAGGTATCTGTATCAATGTATATGCCCCCCTATTTCTTTGTTTAACTAAATGTTTTTGACTTGTTTAAGTCATCGTTTTATTCAGCCGATAGACAGAAACAATGGAATATCAGCTGTATATCATGCAAATACAAAAGAATATCATTCTTATAGTCGCTATATATTTTTGTTGAATACAGATGCTTTCAAGGTTGTTCATTTGTAAAAAATATACTCCCAATGAATGGCCAATCTTCACTGTGTCCACCATTTATGTCAGGATTTATAGATGATGTGACCTATGACGTCACTTGTTGACATTCAGGACGCCCTCTGTTGTTTTCTGGCAGGCAAAATATTACTAGTACAGTAGTTTCTGTGACAGACCACATAAAATCTGGTTATAAATTACTTGTAGAATCTTTCCTGATCTAAATTGGTCACAAAATGCAGCTGGTAGCATTAGCTTATTATGCTTGATAAGAAAGTTAGTATTTTTTAATTCGAAACAAAAGTTACAGCAAAAACAGAATTTCCCCATACAAAGTATAGGTGCTTTTGCCTGCCAGTTTCTCTCTTACACCAACAGGGGGCGCCATAAACATAAACAAATGTCACATCATCTATAATGCCGAGACATTTTCCCAAAAAAAAACAGATGATTGGCAAAACTTATTGCTGTCTGTCATCTGCCAACTTGTGGTGTTAGGGTTCCCCATCCATCAGGGTTGCTGTTATTCTTCCACGTCATGGCAAAATACCTGCACTGTTCAATCTATTGCGGCGGGACTGTTTTGCATGGGATAAACAAGGTGGGTCTGAAGACTTAATGGTCAGCAACAGGATACACATTCTCCAGATTATTCACAAAATCGGGCATTCCTCGGATGAATAGGGACAAAAATTGATCCATTTCGTTGTCATGTCATGGTCAAACTCAGCTTTCCATGTACAAATTCGAACAAATGACATTCTTATCAAGAACAAAATAGATGCTATGTTGCCCTAAAGTTTGAACTTATGTATCTGATTGCCACTTCTTTGTGAGAAAACGGAGTAAGGCTATTAAAGCAAACACTGATGGCAATCTTTAGGACTTCGTCTTTTGGTCCACTGATTTTGAATACTCCCTCTTAGCCCAAGGAGGCACCTCTTACATCTTTGATATCAGGAAATATAGCTTACATGTCTTAGGGATTGGTAGATCTCCAATGCAGTCATCTTTGGCACCTTCATTTCAAATTTAAGCTTAAAGTTGAGCACCTGTATTTTTCAAATCATTCGTTAAAGTCCTCTCTGTAAAGAGGACTATATTAAAAAACAAAACCCCTGAAGTGCCACAAACAGATAAAGTTAAAAGTTCATTATTTCAGTCAAAATAAAACTCTGTTCCTTCTCATTGTGGCCTTTAATGCATTGAATTATCTGGACTTTGAGGTTAAACCGGTTTATCAGCATTAAAACGTCCCCTTCCCTATGAGTATAGTTGATGGAGACATAAACCCTGCTGTCAGATGCCGTATATTTTTCCAAAGCCAAGTAGTCTAGCCTGTTGGAAGTACTGAGGATGTTGTGTCTCCATAATTGATTTTGGTATTGATTACCACTACGTCATTGGCTGAAAAAGCGACCAGGTTGATTCAAACCATTGTACTATCTTTGAAAGGTATCATTGGATTTTTTTGTTTCAATATGTCCTTTTTTTGCCAATATATCCTTGTTTCTTTTCATAATTTGTGATGCCTCTAGATACCAATAGATGCGGTTTACAATAGCAGCATGTAAATTTATGGGAGACAAGTAATCCATGTTTTTCTTGCTGTGCACTGTTTGGAATGCAAATATTTCAGTTTGTTTTGAAGCTGCATCTGTTAAAAGACAGATAAAGCTTCTAGACATGAAATGTGGAGGCATTACAGGTTCTGAAGAAGAGGAAAAACAAAAGGAGTAGTTGCCACCCCCCAATTATAAGATCGCATCAAAATTTCCCAAGAGTCATGTATAGTATATGCTACAATAGGGGTGCTAATAGTACCCCCAAATGAGGCCAAAGTTGGTCACTATTCTTAAAAATTAGACGAAATGCAGTATTATTCCAGTTTAAAACCTACCGCAGTCGAATGCCACTGACTACAACCTGTTGAAAAATTGCCACTGACTATAACCTGTTTGGGAGAGCAGCTGGTGTAGTGGCCATCCACTCCGAGCTCACTCGCCCTTTCCAATGCGTCCAGGTCGAATACCCGCAGAGCCAGTGTCATTCTATGAAGAGCGTGCCCTAGCGGTTAGGGTGCACATTGGTGCCTCTGGCGCAAATTTCCATCAAAATTCCCGGGTTCGAATCCCGGTGGGGTCGTGGCACTTGATGGGATTTATCGGGTACTATCAATTCGGGGTGATCTGTATTACCAGCTATTGATTAAATACGAATACCGCCTTCTCATCAAGGTTCACTTGGAATTGGGCAAATGGATAATGTAAGCATCCCGTACTTCGGAGTGGACGTTAAGCCGTCGGTCCCGTGTACAGGAGTCACAACTGATAAATGTACATCGCAGTCAGTGTGGAATAAGAGTAGGGTGTAAACCCTCTGACTGTTCCCAATTCCGCCCAGCCTCAAGTAGCGGGGCCATGTTAGGAGAGTCCGTATCATGGATACACGCGGCCCGGATTCAGCAACTAGCTGAATAAATCTGGAACCACCACAAAGCCATTACCAAGACTTGTGGATACGAGGCAAAAACACAATTCTATGATTGGTTGCCGATCCATACCCGTGCTCGCAGGTTTCTCCGAGAACTTCGGTTTCCTCCGGCATCTTAAATCTAAAAGTAGACTTCTTTACATAAAGCCTTCTTTGTCGGTCTGATTATTCTCTGTGGTTGTAGAGCCTAAGCCGATTTTAAAGCGGTTGTCCCGAGCACCTCGGTGACCTGTTGCGCGTTTAGAATTTTAAATATTATTATTAATGTATTACAAACCCATCACACATGAAAAGGGCAACAAAAAAACAGCAGACCAAAGGATTTTCAATCACTATTTTCTCTCGCTTTGTTAAGAAATCCGTCCTCAGGTTTCTCGACAGTGGTTTTCAGGAATGGCACTCAGAGGCATCTGTTTCAACTCTTGGACAGTTAGATAGCATCTCTACAATTCTTTTGTTACGGTACCTGACCAAGGCCAAACCACCTCTAACTACGGATGCAAACTCCTGAATAAATAGACAATACACTACTGTGAACTTGATACAAATTTTAAAACAAAGTATTCAGTTTAATGTGTGTCTAAATCAATCTACATCCAAACGGCACTTAGGTATCATCAACAATCAAAGATAATCTAAATTAAAGTTGTTAATTAATGAAATACTGACTTCGACCTGGGGTGTGCCGCGACGCGGCTCAGCAAGATTACTATAAAGACGCAGAACTTGCCAGAGTCCTGGCAATATCAGAGCAAAAACTTCACTTTCCAATAGCGGGACGTGTTCACGGACGACTTGTCCTTTACTGAAGAAAACCAGCTCCTAATGACTCCCGGATGCTAGGAGGTCGACTAAAATAAAGTCCAACAGTGCTTGTAGCTTGTTTATCCTTGGTTAAATCAGAGGGCAACGAAATACGGAGGAAACCGAACCGGGCTACACAATCGGACGAAACTGCTTGGGCTGAGACTACTTATGAGCAATCACTATATGGTCGCTTTGTACTAGACGCTGTGATTAGTCACGGTCAACTGAAACTCGGCTAATAAATTGAGCAACTGATCGGTATTTAAACTCCTCATTGGAGTAAGATGTGGTGAGATAACTCTGCCTCATTTCGCTCACCAGTGCTTTATATATCCTCTCACACAAATAGAAGGATCTGGTCCTCTCTATATGAGTCATTGCCTAAAGATAATCCATTAAAATCCTACCAGTCTGGGAAATGACTTACCATTCCACAGTACGTATAGATTTGGGGGATCTATAGCAGCTACTACTGCTGTGTTGTAATATGCAGCAGTGCGCCACTATGCAAGACTCGTACAACCTTGGGTTTTGATCTCCTCGGACTCCAGAACCTTTCTCAGGAAATACACTAAGGGTCTAGACGCTTCTCCGGGTTTCTGTTTCCTTCTTGAGATCTTCGTTCATTCTCTTGTTCACACACACCAGTTGCACATAACAGGTAATTTTAAATTATGTTTACTTAGACTAATTTATAATATTTAGGGTTGCTAAGGTATGACTTAATCTTGCTCAAAGTGAAATAAACATTGCTAATTTTGGGGGCCTGTAACAACCCTCCCCTAACGAAAGAAAGTTGATTGAAAAGCTAAAGCTTTCGTAAACCTATTTAAGGGACTCTCAAATTTTTTAAATCTCAAAATGAATAGCTTACTCACAATGTAACCATCACCTTTAAAAGATCTACTTGTTTCGAACTAAACTACATTCACTCTATGGAATAAGGCATGCCATCACCTTGTCTTGCCGTTGATGGTATGAGTCTAGGTTGTAGGTTGTACTCTTGCAAGGTGAAACTCCACCTCACCAGCCTTTAGATTCTGTTTTTCTTCTGCCAGGCAGAGATTAATCTGAATTGACAAACTCCTATGCAGTGTACTCAGTTCGTATTGTGTGTATACAGCCCATCTATTGGTACACTGTTCAGCTGTTAATGATTACGGTCTGTTGAGTTTCAGAGATGGCAATGGTCAGTGCTATACATACCCTACTTGCACCACTAATAGTGATAGTGACATTCACTGCTTGCACTAAATGAATAGTCCTAACCTAAAGGTACTATGTAACAGTTTGTCTGAGATTGGTTGGGTCATGATTGCAAAATGTGCTGACAAAAGAAACTTGTAGAAGGGGGACTTCTTAGCAATTTATTCCAAAAGAATATTCCAATGTTATAATATACTATAGTGGTACAGTATTTGTATTGTATGTATATTTTACATGATAGCATGGGATGGAACTATTTCATTAAGCAGACTATATTTCACGTGTGGTAAACAGGCACAACTTGTGTACAGCAATGTATGACAGGTCTTACTACACAATAGTGATTTGGCCGTTCTGCACTAGATAAGAAGTTCCCTTAAAGGGAAGTATGGAACTGAAACTTGGTTGTTCCATGCAATGCGATTTCTACTTCAAACTAAACCAGAGTTCAGAAAAAGAAAAAGTAACATGATGAAAATGAATGATTTGTTTCACAATCAAGGTTGATCATTATGCTTGTGCCTTGATAGTATTCATTACAATATAGTGTTTACAAACTCAATTTGTTGTTTAATTTCACAAATTTGAAAAAAGTGCAGAAGAGATTGTCTTTTTTAAGAATCGTCTTGTTCATCCTGTGGATGAAGTGAGGGAGTTGTGATCTGGGAAAACAAGCACTGGGTGCACTTTGGTGCCCAAAGTATACATCAAAATGCCCTAATGCCAAAATAAGAGCCAAGACACTCTTCTCAATGTGGAGTATTTCTTTGTAGTGCGTGTTAAATTGGCTTGGCGAAAATACGAAATAGGGTGGTCTGGTGGTCTATCCCGTCTTCTCCTTCTGGCAAAGAACTCACACACACCCTATGTCACTGGGCATCTATGGCCAATTGAATTGGTTCTGAAAGCTGGTGCAATCCAATGGTTTTCACTAATCAGTATGGACCTTGATTTTCTGAAAACTATTTTCACATTCCTGTGAGACCAAAAAAATTTGACGTTTTGGCTAGCAAAATTTGTCAAAGGACTGGCAATATCTGAAAAGTTGGGACAAAACTTCCTGTAATAGCCAGCCATACCTAAGAAAAATCTCTGAAGTTCTTTCGTGGTACTAGGTGTGGGGAAATTCTCAAATTGTTAACTTGTTAGCTTTAGCAGGCTTGACCTTGCCTTGACCTTCTACATGACCTAAATAAGGGACATTGGCATGCAACCACTCACTCTTGACCAAATTGACTGTCAATTTGTGTTCCATAAACAACTTCTGACACAAGTGATGGAGCTGCCGAATGTGTTGTTCCCAAGACTGTGTACACAAGTCAAATCCATCAACAAGGCTTCACAGCCTTCTATGTCAGCAAACTATAGGATGTACCATTCTTTGGAAGGGTGCCGGTGCGTTTTTAATACCCGGGGGGGGAAAGGAAATAACATTGATTACTGGAAAAAGCCCATCGGCCGGGAAAAAATGCTGAAATTTCTTTCGCACGATCAGGTAAGGGAACCTGCAATACCCCTTTAAAGGTCACCCCAATTCGCTCTCTGCTGACTATTTTGAATTGCCAATTTTGTCAATGCAATCATCAATATGAGGTGCTTGGAATGAATCAGTCTTTAAATTGATTACGGTTCTGAATATGTCACAAACATAGGGAACAATCAGGTTTTGGAACCAAAATACATGGGGACCTCCATTCTTCACTTTTTTGGTCAATATATTGTTTTCCAGTGTACTCTATTCTTTGTGAGATGTTCTGTTTTCATAGATTTCCTTTTTTTTTTTTTTCTGTAGGGGTGTGTGTTATTGGTGCACCAATACCCACGCAACATCATGGTAAGCAGCAGAGGTTCTACTAGGGACATCAGGAAAAATATCCTCAAACTCATATGAATCAACTGCTTGATTTCACACTGTTGATTTTCTGAAAGAGGCCCTAGTTTGTATCTAAATCTTTGAGCACATCTGAATTTTGAAATTTGATTGGTGTCATGCTGCACTTGTCCTCACTGTTTCATATTTAAAACTTCAGATCATGATTGTCATCCGTGTATTTATCAGCAGGACTCCAGAGCACACTGGTTTTTTGGCACTGCCATCATATTTCTACCTACAGACTCTATTCAGCATATTAATGGCACAATTGCATACTCTTGCGATCTGGCGTTGTGACTATGTAGTCAACTTAATTTACTTGTAATTCTACTGTATAGGGACCATGTCTGGCCTGCAGTGGATGCCAGGGATTGGAAAACAAGACCCAATTGGTCTCCTGGCCTAAAAAACCCTACTCTTGGCATATTTGGTCATACCACCTTCTTCATTTTGGGTAGGGCTTGATTCAAAAATTCCCCCTGGAAATTTCATTTGCCCTATTTAGCCTATACTTGAATTGGAAACAACATAGTCCAAAAGGTTGGTTTTGTCAGGTTCATCATTCAGCCATTTCTGCTTTAGGAGTTTCAAGGGACAGCGAACTGTACGCCCAAAAAACTAACTCAACTGGACTGAAACCGAGAGGTTCCTGAAACTGCTTCCCTTGCAGCAACAATAACAAGTGAACGCCTCATCCCGTCTTCTCAATTTCCAAACAGTAAGTCCTACTCATATTCTTTAGAGTTTGGTGGAATCTTTCTAAAGCTCCTTGGGACTCGCCATGGTAAGCACTGCGAGATATGTTCTATTTCCCTACATAATCACCTTGCTGAAATAGCCCAGATGTTGAAATTGACCCCTGATCTGATGAATTGACCTAGGTAGCCCTACAAGAGTGAAACACTTGGTCAAAGCATTCACTACGGTTTTAGCCTTACTATTCCTCAAGGGTATGGCTACAGGAAAACCTGTAGAGGCACACATGCATGATAGTCAATAGGTACTGAATACACGACTTAGTCCTAGGGAGAGGTTCATACACAGTCAAAAACTATGACCCTACTAAATGGCCTTCTCGAAATGCCGGTAATGCGGTTTCAGAGGAGCGGGCGGTCTGGTAATTTTCTGATTAGGCTTGCCACAACTTGACAAGTATGCCAAGACCTACAGTATTCAAAAACATCACCTTACCAGGGTGAGGCACCACCAAAAGTAGTTTCCAAAAATCCTATCATGTGTCATTCATTGACTCCTAAATGTCTGCCATTAGGACTTCCATGGGCCAATTGCTGAGGCCTCCCTGTGATAAACTTTGGAACAAAACATACTGATGAACAAACTTTCCACTGCAACATTTGCCGGAGGCACAGGGGTGGCCTCCACTTCCTCATCAGCACACCATTGTGTTTGTAAAAACAAACATGAATGTCTCAGAATCCTGCAGGGTTACTGCCCTTGGACTAAGATTCTTGAGGCAGGATGATCATTCTCCTGTTCAAGAAATAACTGGTTATGACTCTCAAGGGATCATCTCCTATCCCCACTAGACCTTTGCCAAGCTGCCTTGGTGTTGGAGAACTGTCGCACCATGAAAGGGAAGGTGACTCTGGTTCATCTAATTTTGTCATGAACGTGTCCTCTAAATCTAAATTGGGAAAGGTTTTCTCCTTCTACCACTATTGCTTCAAGCAGGTTTCTAGCCATTACTCATAGTAACTGCCAAGGCTGGATATAACTGTACTATTCTGATCCTCACTATTATATTTCTGCAGGGATGTGGGGTTTTCTTGAGGGTACAATCTGATCGGGATATTTTACTTTACGCCTGCCAAATCTTCCTTAATAAAATTGAAAACACCTTTGACTGGAAATTCAGGCCTTACTCCAACTATGACGGTACCTGAGACCCAAATCAGACTTAAATGTCCACCTTTGAAGAGGGCACTAATAATTATCAAAATTTGCCTATTACTTGGATCAAAGCCTTCTCACCTGGTTGCACTACTTCACTACAAGGGCCAACTGACCCCTCCAAAATACCTTGATGGGCACAACATGTATCACGCATGATCTATATAGGTTTTGGATCAACTTTGTCAAAAGCAAGCGAACACCTGACACTCCCTCCAAGACAAATGGGTTTCAAAGTCTCCCCTATTTTCTTAGACTCAGCATCTTTCTGTTTAATAGCCTGGAACTAACTTGTGGTCTAAGGGAACACCAGCACAACTGTGGGGACAGGACTTCTGATTCATGGCCATCTGCTTTCCACAACTTCCAACAGTGCCATTAACATGACCTGAATCATTGCAATATTATATGTGCAAGTTATATCTGACTTAAAACCATATCCTGACTTTGGGTTGGCACTAGAAGGACCATTATCCCCTGACTGGAGGACTTGACTGCTGTTCCCTTCTTTAGTGTACCATGACTTTGGACGATTACTACATACTTTGGTAAGGCCTATTTGAATTTAAAACTCTTGATTAATGCTGGCTTGACTACTCGGCCCACCAATACTAGTGATGAACCTCAACTTATGTGTGAGGGCGTACCGCGTAAATCATTGACTATTGTTTCGTGCTGCATTTTTTCAATCTTTGCTGATCGCGGTTCATCCAAATGAGTTTTTATATCGGCATGAATGCACTGTTTGACTTGCTCAGATTAAAACCAACTGCATAAGTTGATTAAAGTCTTTTTACCTCCTTGGAAGTGAGCCAACCTATCCAACATTTGTTCTGAACTCTAGCCAACTGACATGAGTTGATCTGCAATTTTTCTGCATCCGAAAATTTTTGCTTATACGCCTCAGGCACTAATTCATAGCCTTAAGAAAAGACTGCTTTACTACTTCATAATCACCGACTGATCAATTGAAGGGACGAGTAGATCTCTATAGCTTCCCCAATAAACACAGTCTGAAGCAATGTTGTCAGTGCTCTTTTAGGACCACTTTCAAACTATTGGCAATCTTCTCAAAGTGCAAAAAATACTTGTCACACTAGGTTTCCATAAATGTCGGAACTAATGGTGATGTTCCTGGTGGCATCAAAACCTGAATGTGAGAAGGAGCCTGGCTGTGCTTTTTTCTACCTTTTTGTTCAATTTGTTGGCTTCCATTTCTGTCCAACTTCATTCTTCTTCCATTTGTTAATCTGGTCTTCTTTTCTTTTTGTTCATTTGCAATTTGGCATCTAGTTCTTGTGGTTTCAGTGCCTTTTCTAATTCAAGTTTTTCCTTTCTCTAATTTAATTTATCTTGCCTTTCCTTTCGCTTTGTTTGTCTTTCTTTCATTGCATTTCAATTTGGGCATTTCTATTGCATTGGCATTCCATCTGTTTCATTGTCAGAGCACTATCTGACGCATCTGAATTACACTATTTTCCAAACATCCTTCATCTAGTATCTCCTCAACCCAAAATTGAGTATCAACTAGATTTTAATACTGCATTTCTCATGGAATGGCTAACTTCCATCCCATAATACTTGGCTAATTCCATTAAATATGCTTTTTAAGCACATCAAACTTCCCCACGTAATCTGTTGTAACAAACTCTTCTGCGTTTACAACGCCATTAGTGAGACAACCCTCAATACCTTCACAAATAACAATATGCAGTACAGATCTCAAAGTTAAACACACAATCAAAATTTGTTCGAAATTGAAACTGTATTTTTACAGGTTATTTTCCCGGACGAACCCCCAATTTTGTTACGGTCCACATTAACCAAGGCCAAAACCACCTCTAATACTACGGATTCAAACTTCCTGAATAACTAGACAATCCACGTGAACTTGTTCAAATTTTAAAACACAAGTATCATTTTAATTGTATGGTTCAATCAATCCAAAAATCAAACATCAATTAGGGTATCCTCAATATCAAAGATTAATCTCTAATTAACGTGTTTTAATGAACTACTAGACTTACGACCTGGGTGTGCCGCGACGCGGGCGCTTTGTGCAGCCAGATTACTATAAAGACGCAGAGCCCACTTGCAAAGAGTACTGTATAGATTTTGGGATCTCATAGCAGTCTCCTCACTGACTGTGAATTATGTAGCAGTGCGCCACCTATGCTCAGACTCATAACACTTGGGTTGATATCCTAGACTCCAGAACTTTATTGAATGAAATCGCTAAGGTTCTAGACGCTTCTCCGGTGTTCTGTTTTTTCTGAGATCATCTGGTTCATTCTATTTGCTTACACACACAGTATGCAACATAAACCAGGTATTATTTGATTATATTACTTAGATAATTTATAATATTTTATGTGCTAATTTAGATTAATTCTTGCTCAACAAGTGAAATAAAATCATTGCTAATTTTGGGGGCCTGTAACACTTTTGCACATGGAAACTTGATGCCTCATTGTGGATATTGTTGGAACGGCATGCCATTACAGGCGTGGTACTATTGATTTTCCCAGTTAACCAAGGATCTAGGAATTAGGGGGAGAAATTGTGTTTGAACAATCGTTGGGGACAACACATATTCCCACAATACAATCCATTGGGACATTTATACATTCCTGAATCAAAATATTTTACCTGTATTGAATAGATGATTGTATTAGCTTAATAGGATGCCAAATTAGCCAAAATCCCATCCGTGTTTACTCCCTTTGTCGGTTATAAACAACCACACTGGAAAAAAGGCGAAAATAAAGACATATGGCGCACATACTTAAAAATTTCTCGTTCAACTAAAAAATCAATAAAGTAAATAGTCAACTTCGTTTCCCTAAATGTCGGAAGGAACACATTTGATGTTCCTGGTGGCATCAAAACCTGAATGTGAGGAGGAGCGGTTGTGCCTTTTTTTCTACTTTTCTTGTTCTAAGTTTGGTTTGGCTTCAATTTCTGCCACACTTCATTCTTTCTTCCATTAAAACTTAATTAAAAAATTTTTCTTTTTGTTCCATTTGCAATTTGGCATCTAGTTCTTGTTGTTTTAGTGGCTTGCTAATAAAGTTTTTCCTTCTCTAATTGGAATTATAGTGCCTTTCCTTTTCTTTGTCTTTGTCTTTCTCTCGTGCATTTCCATTTGGGGCATGTATATTTGCATTGCATTTCATATATTAATTTTAAGAGCACTATGACGCATCCTGAATTTCCACTAAACTTTCCAAACATCCTTCATCTAGTAAATCTTCCTCAACAAGATGAGTTATCAACTGATTTTTAATTAACTGTTTCCTCATGGAATGCCTCAACTTCCATCCCATAATAATGGGCTAATTCCATTAAATGGGCTTTTTTAATAGCACATCCAAACTCTCCCACGTAATCTGTGTAAAAAACTCTTCTGCGTTAAACGCATAGTGTATAAAAAATACCTCACAAATAACAATATGCAGTAAGATCGCAAAGGTAAACACACAATCAAAATTTGTTCGAAATTTTAACTGTATTTTTACAGGGTATTTTCCGACAAGAGGGCCCCAATTTGTACGGTTCACCTTAACCAAGGCCAAAACCACCTCTAAACATACGGATTCAAACTCATGAATAACTAGACATACACTGTGAACTGATTACAAATTTAAAACAAAGTATTCATTTTAATTGTATGTCTAAATCAATCTCAATCAACATCAATTAGGTATATCAATACTCAAAGGATTAATCTAATAAAGTGTTGTTCATTATGAACTACTAGACTTACGGACCTGGGTGTGCCGCGACCGCGGGTGCGCAAGATACTATAAAGACGCAGAACTTGCAAAACCATGTACTGTCTAGATTTGGGATCTCATAGCAGGTACTCACTGTGTAATAGTAGCAGTGCGCCACCTATGCTCAGACTCCTACCACCTTGGGTTGATCTCCTAGACTCCAGAACTTTCTAATGAAATCACTAAGGTTCTAGACGCTTCTCCGGTTTTCTGTTTTCTTCTGAGATCTTCTGTTTCATTCTATTTGCTTCACACACACCAGTATGCACATAAACCAGGTATATTTTAGATTATATTACTTAGACTAATTTATAATATTTTATGTGCTAATTTATGACTTAATCTTGCTCAAAGTGAAATAAATCATTGCTAATTCTTGGGGGCTGTAACACTTTTGACATGAAACTTGATGCCTCATTGTGGATATTGTTGGAACGGCATCTGCCATTACAGGATGTACTATTGATTTTCCCAGTTTAACCAAGGATCTAGGATTAGGGGAAAAATTGGGTTTGCAATTTTTGTGGTTTTTTGTTGTGGACAACACATATTACAATACAATCATTTTGGGCACATTTATACATTCCTGAATCAAAATATTTTACCTGTATCTGAATAGATGATTGTATTAGCTTTCATAGGATGCCAAATTAGCCAAAATCCATCAGTGTTTACTCCCTTTGTGGTCTATAAACAACCACACTGGAAATAAAGGGCGAAAATAGAAGACATATGGCGAACATACTTAAAAATGTCGTAACTAAAAAAATCAATAAAGTAAATAGTCAATCTTCCGGATATTATTGACACATATATAGACGCTAATTTCTGGAAAATATTGAGGAGAAATATTGCTATCTTCATTGTACATCTGTAACATATATGTACAAATTTGATTTAAAAAAATGGAAAAAAGACGTAAAAAATCATCTTTTTTGGCACAGTCCCAACTTATACTTTCACGAAATTCAATGTGTTAGCTATCACTGAATAGATAATTTTGTTAGCTTTAATATGATACCAAACTTGCCCAAATTGAGTTAAGTTTGTGACCTGTAGCGCTAAAAGTAATGATTTTGGTGAAGAACGAGCAATTAGAGGTTATTGACCTCTGACGTCACGGTCCACCACTCGCTGAGCTTAAGACTTTGTGTTTTGGATGTCCCAAGGGATGACCTATACAGATATCATAACAAGACACTTGGCAAATTCGGATAAATAAACCACCTCTTCTCTGGGACCATTGTTATACCTTTTGATTTGTTGTTTGGGAGGGTGTGAACAACAAGTTACATCAAGAAAACCTGTAGTAATTTTGTCCAGGTCATACCGTAGATTGAGTGCACTATTGTAAGTCAATAGATAAAAAACAGGTGTCTAAGGAATGTCTAGGGGGTGTGGCCATTTTGTGACCCATTGTGACCAGTGACATACTGACATAGTGCCCTAATCAAGACGTCTTGTGACCTAATCGAGACGCTCAGCATGCGCAACGCTAGTGGCAGTTTCATTCTCCGACGGTTAGCGTGCTGTGCGCAAAGCTTGCAGTACGATATTGGTAACCATGAACCGATTGATGAATGAGACTATACATGTACACTAACGGGTGTATGGCTATTCGGGACAAAGTCGCGCCAAAAATTTGTTTTCCCGCGAAAGTGTTGCGGTACGTAAAGCCTTTAGCATTTCCCAACGTGGGGATCGGGGGTCGTGGCCAGGCAAATAAGAAAGCGATCGCGAAGCTAACTTTTAACAATTTCAATTTTTGAGTAGAAAATAATAATCTTTCCCTAGAGGCATCCAAATTGGAAGGCATGAGCTTTCGGCACCCTAGCGAATGCCATCATCAGAGCAAACTAAACAGACATGATGTTGCACCTTATAAACAGTGAACAAAGGGGGAAGAGAACATAACCGATGATAAAAGGATACCCCAGTATTAAGTTAGGTTTCATTAGTCGGGAGGCATACTTGAGTAGTCTACCCCATTCAGGAGGAATTTCTGCTCCTTTGTCCCTATTGAAGTTGTTAGGGATAGACTTGATGTACAAAGCTTCCATGAGTTTCCTTTCAGTCCAATTAGTGTTCTGTCAAGAATTTTAGTCTTGTCCAGTTCAATGTTGGGTGGTATCATTCAACACATGTTCGGCGATAGCCGCTTTTAGTGTGTTGCCCGTTTGAGTCGCTTTCTGGTGTTCGTCGGTTCTCTTTTTCAATGATCTGCCGGTTTCACCAATGTACACTTTGTCCACAGATCCAAAAGGAATATGAATAGATAACTCCAGGTTGGAGTTCCTGGGAACGGGTCTTAGGGTGCACTAGTTGTTGTCGCAGAGTGTTAGTAGTCTTAAATACACCCGTAGATTCTTCTTCTGTAGAACTTTGCGAATAGCATCAGAAGTACCCGATACGTAATGTAAAATAACTGTAGCGTTAGGAAGTACGACCTGGTAGAGACAGTATCGAGCGCAGCGCGAAGTGAAGTTCATGTAACAAACTTTAAGGGTAATGTTTTTTTTTTCGCTTCAGGCTCAAAGATTGTGGATGTGAGGCCATTTTCACTCTCCTTTTCCATAGTGTTCGACGGAACATTGTCTCAAGCTCTTTGAAAGATAGATCGAAAGCACGATCGTTTGGCTGAGACACTGGATTGTGATAGTCAAATTAAGTATTGGCAGGTGTGGGTCTTCTTGCGATATACAGTCGTGTCAAGAGTAAGGTCAGGTTTCCTCTTAACCAAAAACATCGAGGAACGCGATCTGTCCGTTGGTCTCCTCGTCCATGAGTGATTTGATGACATCCTTGCGAAGAATGTTGAGATGGTCAAAGAAAGACGTTAAGTGGTCTCGATCTATAACACAGAAAGTGTCGTCCACATACCGTTTCCATATGCGCGGTGGATAGGTGCAGTCAGAGGGCTTCTGCGAAAGGACTCCATAAACAGGTTAGCCACTGGTGGGGAAACGGGAGAACCCATCGTTAGTCCATCAGTTTGGGAGTATAGGTCACTTTCAAACATGAAGTTGTGTTAGTCAAACCAAAACTCCAACATCCGTTCACGTCAGCGATGTGGAGGGATGTCCTGTCAATCAGTGTCGCGTCATCTTTGATAGGGTCCATGGTAATGTCAAAGGCTTCCCTTCAGAGGAACAGAATGTGAAAAGCGATTCCACATCAAAGGATACTAGCATCTCCGAGTCTTTGAGGGTCACAGTAGATATGAACGTAGCGAAATCACGCGAGTCTTTCACATGGTGTCTGGTCTTTCCGGTCAGAAGTTGAAGTATGTAGGTCAACTCCTTGGCTAAATTGTAGGTCGGAGAGCCAATAGCCGAAACAATGGGGCGCAGGGGGACACCCTCTTTGTGTATTTTGGGTAGTCCATAGAACCTAGGAGCTTGACTTGACTACTAGAGGGCACCAGCCTCCAATAGTCCTGACTATCGATAGTCTTGTCATTGTCGCGGAGTCTCCTGAGGAACTATATATGGCCCAATATGTAATAGCCACGTTATGCAATTGCCAAGATTGCTGACGGAACCATGATTGCCGTTGGAGAACCAATAATGGACCCATATACGCTACCGCATATCAATGTCAATGCCAAGATTACCGAGAAGAACCATTGTTGGCCATTATGTACATGCTGTCTGCGATGTTACTGTCTGAAATGTTCTCGTTATATTGCACATATTTTATGGAAATAAAATTGACAACCTACAAGTAATTTAGGCATGTTTCAGTGTAAGATGTGTGAGCCTCCTGCCTACTGTGTAATGTAGATATACAGGCTGTCCCAAAAATGTTAACACTCTGGACAAAGGCATTTTGACACCAAGAAAAGCACGCATGGGTAGTTGTTTGGTATGTTTTTCAAGCCAATAAAATAAGCTTCAATTTGCCATTTGTTGCATTCCAATCCGATACTTAGAACAAAGGATATGCTTCATCAGTTATGAGAGGCCAAAATCAGCATTTAAGCACTTGAAATGCATGACGCAACATGAATACACTTGGCTTAATAGCACATCTTTTTGCCATCTTAAAAGGAAACAAATAGATCTTTGCCGCACGCCATGGGATCAAAGAGATAAAGATGCTTGCATAAGGACATTGGTTACGCATATCGGGGAAGTAACTGATTTCTGCACAGTTATTATTGTCTAATTATACCTTTACATACTCTGGGGGATGTCAAGTGCAAAAGTTGCACATTTGATTGAAAATGAATAAAATGTCATCACAATTTCTTTTCCTAAATATCATTGGACCGTGTATTATGATAACTCATGCAGCATTGACTCGAGCAAATAACAGCACTGTTGATATCCAGTAAATCCGCTCGGTATCCAGAGGATAAAGCACTACAAATTACTTTCAACTGTATGGGTAATAACAATGGCTCTGTACTTTCAGATAAAAAGGATTTCAGGTGCTCATCACCAGATTAAGATTGAGCTATTTTTTATGACGCAAAGCACAATATACTCGTCCTCTTTCACGAATAAATAAATCTTATGATTCTACTGTGCGTTCAATTAACTTTGCCCATATATTGCATCATTTTTCCGAAAAGGAAACAAAGATGAACAAAAAATCATTAAAGAAAGTTGTTTGGCAGACTGTGACCTAACATCTTTGTGCAGAAACAAAACTTAACTTACAGTAACTTGGCGCGTAACCCCATTTCTTTCCAATTTACCGTGCTGTTAGCATAGGTCGCTAGACCCCCTTCTTTGTATTTTCGACTAAAACTGGTGGTAAATTGAAAGAAATGACGTGCCCGGCAATAAGTTATGGATATTGGTTTGCCACAAAAAATGTTAGGTCACAGCTCCCAAGCAAACATATCCACGTGAGTTGGTTCACATTAGGTTTTTTTTCAATAAATGATGAAATATACAGTCAAATTATTGAACTACAGTAGAACCTCAAAGTTTATTTTTTATCGCGAACGAGTCCAGCTCAATCCAAACTGGGTAGACGTTTAATATAGAAGTGCCAAGTACGCAAGAGGATGCAATTGATTCCGTCCTGCGCTACATAATAACATCATACATAGTACGACGCACAAAACAAAACCTCTCCTATTGCAGCTGTAGAGAAGATTCTAGGGACAAGTCACCGCCGCTAGTCACCGACGGCAATTCGCGCATGGGTAGACATTCCTGACTGACCATAATTTCAAAATTACCTCGTTGAAAACAAAACAACCGAATACCGTATTCTACCTGCTCAAAATTAGTCAGTTGATTATTCCAAATTGCAGTTACTTCACAAGGCCCTGTGGAAAACATTCTTATTTGGCAGAATTCCGGCTGGAAAAAAGTCAAAATTCCAATTCAGCAGTTTTGGTATATTATAATTTTATTAGCCTCCCTTTTGTTATTGAAAATATTATTTATTGAGAAAAGATTTCTCACATGAGAACAGGACTTTATGTTAAAAAGAGAAAGTTGGAATCCCTAGTGCTACTGTGAGCTATGACCTGTTGGTTACACTAGAAAGGTGAATGGGAATTCCACAAGTTGTAAATTTAGAAACTGAGTCAACTTGTTTATGCATTAAGATCAAAAGATGCATTAATTTGGGAGTTCCCCCGTGAGTGTTATAACTGTGAGGTGATGCAAGCCAGATGATGTAATTATGGAAAATCCAATTGGTCAGCTTAGTGAAGGTTATGTTTTTGCATGATGCTGTTGTAAAGATCTATTTTAAGGACTTGGGAAACTTTGTGAAATCATTATAAAGGAGAGATTGGGAAGGTTAGATTTGCCAGCAGAAGTTAGAAACCATGAGAGTAAGCTATACAGTATAGTTAGCTAGTTTTACTCTGCAATGAGTAGCAGACATGTACAGTGCCAGGATTTATAATAATTTATATTTGTATTAATAATTGTTTTGAAGACTTTTTCTTAACAATAGCCAAAAGGCATGGGAATCAAAATAGGAATTCCAATTGGGACAGATAGAAATCCGGTGATTATCTTGGACTGACTACTGTGGAAATAGTAGGGAGTGGGGTCTGCCCACTTCCATTGTTGACAAGTATGAAAGCGATGGAGTTTGCAGAGGACAGGACATGCTTAGTGGGCCAGCTACGCCCGGTGAGTTGTTGATGGTGTTTCCCGGCCTTGCGGCTGGAGTGAGGTAAAGTGGATAGTGGGATATCCTCTCCTCCCATCTGTCGTGAGTCTCTTGTGGCCAAGAGCAGATCCCAGTAGTGGTTGCCCATTGCTATTCTCTCAGTATCGCAGTTGGGTATTACAATCCGCTTTGTATAATCCCGCATTCCTTGCCCAACAGGGGGGAAGTAGGGATCCTTCTGCCTCTTTGAATGGAATGTTTAGCTGCTTGCATGGAGCATGGAGCATAGAGCAGAAGTCGGAATATGCATCGTTGATGTTAAGATGAAGCCGGGTTGGCGCGGGGATGACAGTTACGCTGTGAGTTGTTTTGGAACTTGGCTTTCCTGAAAATTCCATCTCTTTCTGTAGAGGCTGGAGATCGTGACCTTGATGTCACTGGTGACCGGGGGGATAGGCACTGACCTGCTGATCTAGGGAATTTAGGGAGGACCGTTCTGGAACAGCGAGATCGAATGTCGCTGGTGACCGTTGACAGGTCGGGACAGGGCCATGTCCCATGACTGCTTTGAATAGAAGGGTAGGTGGATTCTTATATCAAACAACAGTTGGAGGTCTTGGGCGTCAATCCATTCAAGAGCCGCTTGGCCATTTTCCCTGTCAGTGTTGGATATCCCAGGCTGTATTTCTTACAGTTGAAATATCCGAAGACGAAGGAGCTCCGCCTGGGTGAATAATGGAAGGGAGTTGAAGTCTGCCTCAGCGGGTGGTGGCTTATAGATGTTGGGCTTGAAGTGGGTTTCCAATTGCTTCAAATTTTGATCCCTGGATCGGCCGAATTCCATTGATTGAAGATGAAGTTGATCTACTTGTAAGCATGCTTTCACATAGGAAAGCGTCCCTTGCGATGTTGGCGGAATGAAAAGCAAATAAGGTCAAAACCTTAGATTTGCAGCTTATCTTCAGATTCGCAGTGTAAAGTTGCGTGGAAGGGAGGAGGATATTCACTCCGATCTCCCTGGAGAGCTGTAAGTTGATGTCACGCTTAGCATGGGCGAGACCCTCAAGTTCAGCTGCCGGATACAAACTTTGGTGCCCGGCACATAAGGAAAGTTCCTTGTGAGTAGCTCAGCAGCTATAGAATTGAGGGTGGGTCTTCAAGATGTTCACTGTGTGTTGTAAAACACGATGTTTGGACTAAGTTGTTGAACAGTTAGCCAACAACACACAGGGGATGTGACTTAACGGGCCGCCGGCGCCGAGAAGGTTCAACATGACATCATTCGTTGTGAATTCGGGTTAGTAGTAAATTGTACCTGTTCAGACATTAAATGTTCATATTATCAGAGTGGAGTTTCATGAAAAAAAAAAAAAACCATGAATTATGCACTTTTGCTTGACCACATGGAGTAAGTTGTACTAATTTTCCAGCCTGGTTTTTGGGAGTTTTCGGGGTTCTTTTAATGCCGCTTTTCCATGTGTTTTCGCCATTTAAAGGTTTCTAAATGCTTCTAAGTCGTCTCGTGATAAATTTATAAGTTTATCGTAGAAATTAACATTCGCGTTTCCTTCTTGTAACGGTTTAAAAATGTTGGCAATAGAATTGACACGTGTACCAAAATACTTACTAAATACAAAGCAGTTTGCCAATGGGGCAAGGCACACTGATTTAGACTTGGTGCTCTCTTTTAAGATATTTATTAATTTTTAAAACTTTTATAACTTTATAGGCCTGTACTCTTTTAAACAACTTGTTAGTGTGCCGCACAACCAGTTTAGGAGGTGGTTCCCGGGCCGGAATAATAACAATGGTCACATAGCTAAAAATTGAGCGTTGGGATGTGGAGTTCACGAAAACAGATGATGACCAAAATTAAAAGTGGTGGCTATTTGCATACGACGCCCTTTTCCAAAATGTAAGCCTCCCCATAAAGCAAAAAAGAGACAATTTTGGTGTAACAATATGTTTATGGGTCAAGGAGTTCAATTAAAACTATTCCCAAACTATAAAATGTTTGCATGTCCATATTTCCAAGAGGCTGACAGTATTGATCACAAACCTTGCATTTTCTATTATATAGCCTATGACGATGCATGTGGTGTCAAATTAAAGTGTCGGGGTCCAAGGAGTTCAATAAAATGACAAAGTATTACAACCTGTCAAGATGAATATAAAAGTAAGGGAAGTTTTCATACGTCATCTATTTTCCAAAATGGTCAACATATAAAAGCAAAATCCTTTATACTCATGCTATTAAAGCCCTAGGATGAGATTTCGGGGACCAAGGGATGTATTATAGGTCAAAAAATTCAACAGCATATTCTCAAAACTGTCAGATGAGTCGTTGAGTCATGTTTATTCATGGAATCCAATGTGACCACCCAAAATGTGGACCCCTGACTACTCTATAGTTTCACCCAATCATGATCTGGGAATTGCCGGGAATTGATATTTGGCTGTTTATTTTAATAGAACCATTATTTGGTTGTTTCAGACCGTCCAGAGTAATGGACCCGAATTTCGAACAATTAAATGGTCATGGTCACGTGTACAACTGTTGGTAGTCAATGTTTGGTTTCGTTCATAGGGGGCCATAAAGCGCCAGTTGGAAGTTATGAGGAGGAGTTACTGGGGATTCTGTGTTGGTATTAAAGACACTATCAGTGATTTGAAAAATATTTGAAATTGCAGGCATTAGCTTCAAAGGAAGGATAGGATAAGTCTGTTAGAATTCTCATAAGTACCTTTCCAGTTCATGTTAGAATTGACAAGGAAAAGGAAGAAAACGGCAGTGGTTTCCAGATTACGATCTCCAATCATTACGTGTTGTAGTAAGTGTCCGAACGGACAGTAATGACTAAAATCTCCGATCTGGCTTTATTAGGGTTGCTTCTGGTCTTATCGTTTATAGAGTATGTTAGGCTACGGTACTTTTTAGCATACATGCAAAAATCTGAAGTTTTTGATGATTTTTCGATTTGCTGATTAGCAAAATCATGCTGATAGGGTTCTAAAGTATTAAGCATCTGGGTTAATATATTTATCATTTGGCCCGCATTAAGCCTACATTTGCAAGTAATAGTTAAAACTAATTCGGGTACTTTGTATTTTAAAATATTGAGCTCTCTTGCAAAAGGGTCAAATGCAAATAAACAGTCACTTTTATTATTCATCCTACATTTTGAGAATAGTTTTATTTATTGAACTCCTTGACCCAGAAAACAACTCATTTTGACAACCAAAATGTCTTCTTAGGTTATATATAAGAAATTATATCTTTGACAGATGTCGGCCATTCTTGAAAAATAGCCGTGTATATGATTTCCATGACTCATACAATTGGCTGGCAATTGTACATTGACCCTCTTGACCCAGACAACATACATTCCGACACTAATTCATATAGTGTGCTATTCGTACCTTTACAATGGCGGCCATTTTGTCAAAAAAAAAGGAGGTTTTATATTTATTTGACAAATTGTCCATCACTTTATTTTTGTCATCTTCGTATTTATCATGAACTACACTACCATGAATCATTTGCTATGATTGCAAATGTTATTCTTCCGGCCTGGTTGGTAAGAAATTCTAAAGGCCCTTTTTCACCTGATTCTGCAGAACTTTGGTGGCTTTTTACGACGTTGAACTTTTTTTGTGATAGTAATAACAATTGTGATCCACTTCACCTTTTGTTGATTTCCTTGTCTTCTCCCCTCTCCTCTACTGGCCAGGTTGGACCCCTACGGCCGACTCATATCGCAAGCCCAAAGGCACATAAGTATTGCGCAACACCTTGTGAGAAAGTAGCAAACACGTTTACACATTCGGCAAAAGCGTTACGGTGTGAGCCAATCAAAAAATCATGCATTGTCGGTGATGTATTTCCTAAAATAACCTACAACGCGTTGCAAAGCAACGCGTTGGGGAATTCACAACGCTTTTGCAAGCCTTCACATGCGTTGTGGAGCTTCACAACGACAACTTCACAACGCGTTGCCGAAATTTTCACGAATGATGGATTTCTGTACATATTACAGATTCGATCGACCCTTCACAGACGCGTTGCGACATTCACAACGCGTTGCAAACCTTCACACGCGTTGCGGCAATGCGTTATAACCCTTATTGCCTTCACAACGCGTCATGTAATCCATCGCCACGCCTTGTGAGTCTGAATATTTGCAAACAACGCGTTTTTGGTCTTATTTCTTTAAAATAAGTCACCGAAATTCTGATTTTGATAGGACCACAAAATACCCGCACTGCGTTGCCGAAATGTCGGCAATATGCATGCTGCAATACTTTATGAACCTTATGGCGTGTGGCCTTCACACCGCGTTGTGAATCTGCAACGCGTTAAGGGTCTATTTTTTTAAATACAACAAATGATCATTTTAATGGGGCGCCGACACCTCACCGCGTTTATTAAATTTATGGTCAACGCGTTGCTACTTTCTCACAACGCGTTGCGCAATCGTTTATGGCCTTTATAGGCTGCGATAGACTCACTACCCAGGGCATGGATTCGAGTCCCACTGCGGCAATCAACCAACGTACAAGGGCAAAAGCTTATTTTTCGATATGTTTTAGGTATGTCTTATTAGCTCGAAATGAAATGTTATGATCCACTTCTAAAAGTGGCCAAACTTGATAAAGAACGTTTCAATTAAAAGTTGCTAGCGAGTACTTGTCAAAAAAATCAGGGTGAATAGGGGGAAAATTTAAGGTCATTGCCCTCTGACGCGACTATCCATACTGATACTGCCACACGCAAGACATGCTTTCCAGGTGCCCCAAGGTATGCCAAAAACACACATCTGACATCTGTTCAGCGTCAAATAAAACCTTGGTATCTCTCCGTCCAAAGGCTTAATGTAAAAACGACACAGTAATAATTGGAGACATGCACCCGACCATGCTACAGTCATGTTTTTTTAATTTTCCTAGAGGAACCAGTGACGCATGGTCATATCGCTGCTATCTGCAAACAATCCATGACCTCCAATTGCTCATGTTTAGCTTATTTTCTTAACTTTTGAATATGCAGTATTCTCGACATTGAAAATAGCTCTGGTTGTGTTGTGTAAACCAAAAACAAAAACCTATGCAGACACAGCTGCAAAATAATAGTAAACCGGACAACGGGAATTCCTAATTAAAACGGTCAAATTGGTGTTTTCAAAACCCTGTTATATGTTCGTGGATGTCAAAGGGCAGAAATACCCCTATAAACACTTATTGAGCCAGGTGCACAAATGCCCTGATTTTAGACATAACACTGTTTCAAATTTTAATTAGATTCAATGAATGTTGGTATGTCCCAACAAAATTACATTACAATTCAATGTTACCGGTATACCGTCAACAATTAAATCTTCCAACAAAGTTCCTTTCTTCAGAAGTGACAAGCTTATGTCCACAATTATAAGAAGCTTTTACAGTGTCAAGTGAATGTCCTCACGCAAAGACTCAAAATTACAGTATGCCAAAGTCCACTTATCAACCCTCAGGTAAAAAACTTGTTAGTGGTTGCCTTTTGTTGACGCCTGTAGAATACCATTCCAAATTCATGTTCTGGCATAGCGTCCTGCAAACCTTAGGATGAACTTTCAGAAGATCAAGCTCGCCAGAAGGATGAACCTGGTAGCCTAATCCAACCACCAACACCCTTTGACGATCAGAGTAATTCCACGGAATCACTTTGCTACCCAATCCCTGACACTGCAGTCACAGTATCACTATCGATCATCTTGGATAAATGACAGATGGTATGAGCAAAGGTCATCCTCTACCTTGAACCAAAGCAGTTTTGTGGACACCCATCTAGACAAGCCCAAAGGCTGTGCCTTGATAGAAAGCATGGGTCAACCTCAACAAACTCAAAACTGGCTTGGTCGTACAAAAAAACTTCCTTCACAAGATCGGAGTAGAGCCTTCACCAAACTGCGATTGTGGGAGTTACAAACCATTAGCCACATCATAGATGACTGTGAGGTCTACAAGTCCCCAAGAGGAAGTCCAGGCCTGAATCAACCTGGATGATGATGAAACTATCAGCTGGTTAAAGCAGGATCTTACCACTGTGATTTTGGACTGCACGCAACAAACGAACGAATGAATTCACAATACCATATTGGCCTATTGGTATAAAAATTCGATTTCAATTTATATGAAATACCTGTAAATTTTTACGCGAGGTGTAGGAATCCCGATCACACCAGCGAGGACACTTTTGTTTATGAACATATTTGTAATTGTATTGTTAAATCAGAATACACGTCTAACACATCACTCATTACCAGTGGCAGGAACAGGGGCGTGGGGGGGGCCAAGCTGCCCCCCACCGGACAAAAAAAAATCGGGAAGGGGAGCAAAAAAATGGGAAGGAAAAGGGAGACGGAAGAGAAAAGAAAAAAGGAAAAGAACAAGAGGAAAAGAAAGAGAAGAAGAAAGAAGAAGGGGGAAAAGAGGAAGTAAAAAGAGGAATAGAAGAAGAAGGGGAAAAAGAAGAGGAAAGAGGGAGGAAGAGGAAAAGAAAGAGGGAAGAAGCGAAAAGGGAAGGGGGAAGAGGTGCCCTTTGCTGGCCCAGCCCTGGCGCGACGCCACCCCCCTTCACAATTTTGAAACCGACTGGAAAAAATATGGGTCTACCGGCAAGCGCAGCGAGCTGGAAAAAAAATTGCAAAAAAGAAAAAAAATAAAAAAATTAAAAAAATTACCCCCCCCCCCCCCGAGGCTCGGGTCTGGTTACGCCCTTGCTCATTACATTTTGTGCAAGGAATGTGTGAATTATATGAACCGTGTCACTGATTACGAGGTTATTTACCATGATATTAAATGAAAATCTCAATAAAAAATCAGACTTTCTACTTTATATCATGAAATTGGTCATCTCTATTAAACAAGACATAGACCCACGCTGGTGTTAACAACACCCTTGTGAACTCGCGCACGGGCATGATGTACAATAATAAACCCATAAACCCGGGTGTCAACCTGTACATGAGCCAAGGTAACCACCCGAGTTAACAAGGGTTCCGGCGATGCCAACAGATGAAATGGCACCCTATCCGAGACCAGAGCTGTTCAAATGGATACTCTATCCGAAACCGGGGCCAGGCAATATGACCATTGGAATTTTCACCTGGGATTTTACAGTCCGCTTGAGCTATTTTATGGGCCGATTTCTGTTATGAGCATGTAGGCCATGATACGTTCGTGATTTAACGATCTTTTTTCGTGCTCCAGCGCTGGGGATCACTTACTTCCTTCACTAAAAATTTAAAAATATTATGTAAACCAGGAAAAGCTGTATCCCCAAATGAAAAAAGTGCACATTATTTAGAAAAATGAATAAAATGTCAACTCAATTTACTCCCAGAATGTCAGTGACCAATATGTACACGTAAACTCAAGCCAACAATAGAGCTAATGATATTCAACAATCAATCTAAAAGCACTTCAGATCTCTTCTCAACAGGGTATGCAGGTCCATTGTTACTGCCTACACTGTTTGAAAAGATTTTAAGCTATACAGGTGTTATGACTTCGCCGTATTGAGCTCTAGTATCTGTTCATAACTTAAAGGGCAACATACTCACCTCGCTCATGATTTTTAAAAATGTGGTCGCTGCATACATTGCTTTCTGGTTAAATGGAATAGAATAGGGTTTTAAAGACAATAACTTGCGGATCTAGGTTATGCACAAATTAGGTCCGTTCTTGCCATGGGCTTTCTTTCATGAATTTAGTCCCTTTACATGTTCTTTTCGAAAAAAAATTATTAATCATATGGTCAAAGTTAATTGAACACACACCCGTAGTAGAATCTCCAGATTTCTTTTATCGCGAACCAGGAGGAAAGAACTTGCCAATGCGGCAAGGACATAACATTCGAAGTCTATTCAACTGCCGATGCCACATAAACAATAGACCAGATGTAAAAGAATGGAAGTGTGTCCCGGACCGATTATTGAATATCATTAGCTCCACTGTTCGCTTGAGCATGTTGAGGTTATGTGTATATCCATTGTCACTGATCTTCTGGAAATACCAATTGAGTTGACATTTATTATATTCATTTTTATAAATAATGTGCACTCTTTCATGTGGGGACACAGCTTTTCGTGGTTAAAATAATATTGTTTTAATTTTAGTGAAGGAAATAAGTAATCCCCAGCGCTGGAGCACGAAAATTTAAATAAAAGGCCAAAATTGTATTATGTACCATGGCCTAATGGTATCAACACTAAAATCTAAAATCAACTTTCTAACAGAGTCCTGCTAATTTTATACCTATCTGAGAATGAAAAATCAAATTGGATACACTATGTGAGACTGACAGAGACATTGATATGTTGCCAGTCTCGAGACCTGCCCTGTTTTTTGTAACACGGATGGTTACCCGACCAGAATACTATTAGTTATCCCCTGTTTGTTCTTGCAATACGAAAGATATCAATGGTGTTTTTTGGTTGCCATACCACACGAGGCCGCAAAATTTATTCAAGTAGACAGAACAAAAATTATTAAAACAAACTGAGCCTCATTTTAATTTCATTTATTTAAATTATTAGGCCTGTAGCCTAATATGCTCAACTCTTTACCCTTACATTTCTAATTAGTTCTTATGGAGCCGAGAGCAGGGCAAACACGCGTGCAGTTGCACGCACCGTATCGCATGGCGCTTACACAGATTACTAGATACGCTAGGTCGTCTCTTTTTATATAAACTGAGTGAGCGCGCGTGATACTGATAAAGCACTGTATGATACGAGATATATATCTAGGAGAGCCGAGTAACGCGGAAATATCTCAAAGGGCTATCAAACCAATGAAATTACAGTATCCATGTCTACTGAATGATAAACAGTTACCCCCACCCCGGCAGTAAACCGGCACGGTGGCGGCCAAGCAATCCCAAGTTTAATTTCTCATTGTGTTAACACGTAAAGCCGACATCTCAACGAAAAAATCCTGATTTTTTGGATATATTTTAAGACAATGTTTTCATTTTATAAAATCGTTGGAGCTGAAGAATTAAATCTGTTGAAAGGGTTATTCTGATTTATTATATATGAATAACCGACGCGGGACTACGTCTTTTGTGGGTCATGAGAACACTTCACCGAACACATTAATTAAATCACTTTGGACCAGTATTCACAAAAGAACTTATAGGTGAAGAGAGAATGGCCAAAAAGTGCCTTAGAAAAGGTGGAACTGGCAACTATCGTACTACAAGCTAATTTTGGTATTTTTTTGAAAATATGGGTCCTGACTATCTCACAAATATAAAATTGCCCAAAATCCCTGTGGGGGAACATATGCAAATGACGTCATCAAATGGCTGCCCAAAATGAATCGTTTTAGCATTCTTTTTAAGTACCGACTTCATTCCGTCAACTTGCTAGAAAATTTAGGGCCATAACTCTGTGAAAATATACATTTCTTGTTCTCAAACATTGATTTATTTTGAGTTATTCTAGAGATATTACATATTTTTAAAAGATGAGAAGAGCGCTTCAATATGCCGGCCATATAAAAAATAGTGTTTCTATAAATTAATGATAAAATTATGCGAAAATTTTATTTTTAATAATTTTGCATTAATACACACTGCAAATGTTTTAAAGAGGTTTTTTAGAATGTCATTTTTACTTAATGAAAGCTTTTTTTTTTTTTCATAAACCTTATTATTATAGTATTTTATGCCAATATCCATTTATATACACTTAACAGTAAACATATGTATCATAATTAAATGGAAGGCTCATCAAGGATTGTTCACCCTTGGACTGCAAATATATTGGGAAAGTTAGGTTTCAAATCCAAGAAAAAATTAGTACTAACCGGAATATTTCAGCTACACGTACAGGGAACCTTTTTCAATCGAGAGTACTGGTGGTGGTGGGTATTTATAGACTGGCAACTCTCGATGAGGTGTGATGTCATGCAAACTACTTGGGTTGCCAGTTTTGGTGATCTGCCATATTATTTTGTCCCGTTTGTATGCCTTACCTCGCTTGTTCTGTGTTCGTCCCCTGCGCGATTCATATTGCTTCTTTAAAGCCATCCAAAATATCCTAATTACAGTATCAGATTATAAGCACGTTTCACAAATTTAGATGTTTTATTCTGTCTCAATTTTTGGATTATAGTGTTCATGTATAGAAATGCGAAAAAAAAAGAGTTAAAATGAATACAACAACTTATGTAAGCATGTGCAAATGCACATTGCACGCACATGTCCAGAGCACATGCACACCAGAAAAATACAGGCATATAATTATTTACAGAGTGTTTATATAAGATCAAAAATTTTAAAGTAGATACTCTATTTTAAGTTTGCTTCCAGATAGCAGAACGCATTTCACAACAAACATACAAACAAAACACATCACAACATATTACTGTTGGTAAACTAGGATCCTTTTGTTGCAGAAAGAAGGAGAAGAAGAAATAAAGAGTGCATAAGCTGTTAAAAGCGCACAAATAACCATAAGATATGAAAAATTGAGGATTATTTGCCAATTCTAAGGCATTTTGAACTATTGAATGGGTACTTGTTCCCAGTTAACGCTATGGAAGCACCTTGCTTGTATAAATTTGTGCATAAAGTAACATTCAATTAGTTTCTCAGTCCCGAAGTAAGCGCCTTTCTCATAATATCCCAGGACCGCTTTTGTGGTAGTTTGACCAAAGAATCTTGGAACTCCTCCTTCACAACCATACAAGGTTTAAAAACGGTAGAGGTAAAGAGAGCCTACCTTTGTACACAGAAGAGGGATGTCTATCGTGTGAAGGCGATGCCAGAAATTTTAAAATCATGGCAACATCTTGATACATTTCAAAATTTTAAAGAAAATAATCGAAAAACCATGATGGTATTCCAGTATGAGTATATCAGTCATAATCGCCCCGACCAGAAGGGGGGGGGGGTAGTAACATCCAACGAGATGATCTCCTGTCGCACAAAAACCGCAACGAATATGATCTAAGGATTTATGTAATGTAAGTTCATTCTTTGCGGTGCATTTTAGCCCCCCCTGAACAAATGGGAGGTACCACCTCCAGGGAGGTCAGAGTGTCCCATCAAAGTGGGGAAAGGGGGTGGTGGTGGAACCTTCCTATACTTTACTGTGGGTAACATGCCAAAAATGTTGTACATTTATGTTACGTATGATGCTACTGTAAGCAAATACGGACAATATTTGTATTATTTTCTTATTATTTAGGAAATATACCACTGGGTATGTTACTTTAACACCCCATCTATAATCTACTAAAACCTACAGATTGACAATACGAGATATTATCTCGGGTGCTCCTACAAGAGGAGGGAATTCAACCTAACCAACCAACCATTGCCAAATAAATACCAATTTGCTTGCATTGAATGGCAAAAAAAAAACGGTCGAAAAACCATTGACTAGTTGGGATTTGCTTACCAAATTGCTTAAAAAATCAGCTTGTTATGAAGTCAACTATAGCGTCATATTTTAAAAACTTTATATGTTTGGACTTGATTAAAGAGAATGACATGAGAAATGACATATGTAGCTACACAACGATACCAAACAAGATGATGTGTGTCGCTGTATTAAGGAAAAATCGGGGTGGAGGGTGGTAACCAAAACCTTTGGTCGTGCAAGTAGTACAAAAAACCCTGGTTGGACGATGGTTAGACCAAGAACTTTTTAACTTGTTGATTTTCAAATTCAAAGGACAAATGTTTAGTAAAACTTTCTTTTATACCTTCGTCAAGTTTTTTAATTATAAGTAATCTGTAGGAAAAGACCAAGGCCTGAGGAAAATATTACTAGTTGTACAGCTATCTTAGTGTAAATCCAGATTCAGATAATTCAGTTGTTTGGCATGCGGCTGTGGATACGAATGCGGACAACTCATGTTCCGAAGGCTGTGGGTTCAAATCCGGATTCAGTCAATGTGCTTTTGCAAGGACACATTGCCTCCTTTGACTTTCTTTACCCATGAGTGAAATGGGAGCTGTTAGAGATGTTACATATTAGAGACTACATAATATACAATTTTTTACCACTTTTGGGTGAACTGAACATAAAAACAAAATTGCTTCAGATGGCATTTGCAGTTCATTTGGGTAACCATTATAGAATCATATTTGCTTGCAAACTCCATATGATATTTTAAATAACAATTGACCATCGATTACCTTGCTATTTTTATTGATCTGTGTATAATATCATCAATTAAGGATTTTATATGAATTTGCGACAGATTACTTTGATGTTTCGTATCGGAATCTGGTTTTGTTATTGTCCCTTTTTCTGTCAAGACAGATGCTGACAACTGGTGATGCTATTAAGGTATCGATAGCCAGTTATTTTGTGATCATTGCATCCTAAAAAAAGGGTAAGGGTTGCAACTGAAACAATTTTTTTAAGTTTTCCTGTTAACATGATGGTTTAAAGGGGAAAATACAGCGTTCACAGAAGTCATGCGAGTCTGCCGTCGTGGTTGTGAATGGATACAAGGTCACATGCGTGTTCAACAAGATCATTATGAGGTTCACAAAATATTGAGACACTACCCAAAGACACTGTATTCCAAGTGTCATGAAAATGTTCGCATTTGGGTTAACATTTGGGTCACATTTTAACCACGACACATTCAGGCAGACACATACGAAAAGCAATTCCTATGGGCCTTCTTGCAGATGACACAACAATGCATATGTCACCAAATGATGCTCTTACATCATGATCGAATCATCTAATTCTACAAGATAGGCCCTTCATCTTTTTTTATTCTACTGTCGCCCATACCACTACCCACCATTTAGCTCAATTTAAGGGTTAAATCTTCAGTGATTTTGGTATTTAGCCAGATTCTTGGTTCTTCTTTTGCTATATAAAGTATATCCCTAACGTTCCTAACTGCATTTTGTTTCACTTGTCAGAAATCTGACAAGAACAATAACACTACCTCCTTTTTGCGGTGATTTGTTAGGTGTAGTCATTTCCCGGAAAGGACTTTAGAAATAAAGATGGTATAGAAGCACTGAAAGGTTTTAAAAAGGGTAAAGGTTTGGCCCTAACGTCTTACAGGGCATACTATTCTCTTAAAAATAGCGGATGATTTTGGTCGTGTAATTGAAAATATAAATAAGACCCAATTTCTTATTTTGAATAATACTAATTATGCCGTATAGTTGGAAAGGTAGCTGCACCTGCTATAGGTAAACTTCACACGCGAGGGGAGGGGTGGATGATGGCAACACAATTCCACAAAAGGGACAAAAGGTCACTTTTGCTGATTTTTTCAAATAAAGGTAAAAAATTTAGAGAAATTTGACAAGAAAGTCAAACATTTGGTGTTGTTTGAAGGGGTGCGCATGCAGCCAAGAACAGAAAGGTCGACTTTACAAAAAGGGCCCTTTTCGATCGTCCCGCACCACCATCCTGTGAACTCTATAAATGTAAATGAGTGGAAACTCTCACTCCCAAACAGAGTTTGTATTTTAGAGGGAATTTCCACTCCAAAAGAGTGAAAATGACTCCAAAAAGAGTGGATTTCACTTGTTTTCGTGTTGCCCTTGATTCGTTTAACTCCTCCACCCAAGGAGTTAAACCAATCATCTTGGGAGTGGTTTACACTATACAAGCGTTTAACTCTTTTTGGAGTTGAGTTAACTTTCACTAGGTAATGCCCTGGCTATAGCAATTAATCCTCGTCTTAGGGTGAGGGAAGGTTACCACCCCCCCAAACGGAATGTGTCTTAGGTTTGCAAATGCTAAAACCTATCATCGAAAGCTTCCAGGGTAATTGTTGGGACAATGTTTGGTAGTTTTAGCGGAAAAAGTGTGAAGGTGGCCTTCGTCGGGGTTATGGTTTGCTAACACAAGTCGATTGGATAAGGGGTGGCCTGTGCCCAGCCAAAGGTTTATTCATCCCAGGTATTTATCCCAGTATGTCTGCGAGGTTACCACTTTCCCCTGTACCAACGATAAATGCTAAAAATTATAATCAAAAAGTTCAAGGGAAAAGTGTTGAAGAAAACCTCTACGGTTAAATTTAACCGGAAAAAAATTTTGAAGCGCCCGCCTCAAAGGCAATGGCTCAGGAGGGTCGTTGCTTAGCTATATTAGTATTATTAGTATTTTACGGTGTTTTAAAATGTTCTGCAGAGTATGGACGAAAAACTCTGTATACACAGAACTGTAGTTTATCATCATTTAGAGCCAACACTGCATAAAAAATCCGATATTTCACGTGCCACAAATTTTCTGCCCACCAATGTGTGTGTCTATGGAAAAAACATTTTTGCTGGCAAAATTTTTGTGTCATCGTGACAACCAACTGGTTAATGTTGGCACTATTTTGGTATCAATTTAATTTGCACCATGTTCTAAGTATTATTACCGTGAAATAGCCACAATTTATAAGTAAAAACATTAAAATAAGACCTTAATGTTGTCATGCACTAAAGTGTAATACCAAATATACACAAAAATGGCGGCCATTTTGCTGAACGTCATTTGAACATGTTACCCCAGAGGAATTTCGGGCATTTTTATATCAGCGAGATAGGTAGGACCTACAGTTCTAAAAATATCAAAATTAGCTTGTAGTACGATCGTTGCCACTTCAACCCCAAAAGCAGGCTCAATCTGCAGGCCTATTAGCCTGGATTTAAAAAAACTCTTAGCCCAAGGACTAAGTCCATCAGAAGGGACCCTTTTTAATTTTTTTAAAGCATTTTAAAAACAGAAATATGAAAGAGAAATAAGAATGAAGAAATAGGTAAGTTCTCAGGTTTGAGTGTTACCTGTAACTTTCTCTTTGTATTGTCAGCAGAAAAGCTTAACTATATAAGAAAGAAGATTATTTTTAGAAGTCATTCTAGTAGACGTAGTATTGGACTAAAAGTTAAGCCAGGCTAAATGCTTTGTGAATACGGGCCTTTGTGCTTTATGCCTGTATTGATGTTGGTTTCGTTTTGGTGAGTTGCCATTTTAAAAGAGTCTTGGCCGCCTCGTCTGAAGAACATGGAAATTTTAGGTATTAGTCGCCACCAGGAAAGTGATTTTTCCTAGAGGAATAATAGCCTTGGGTGTCAATATAAACAGATATTAATTAAGTCATTAATATGCAATAGTTATCAAAAAATGAGTAACATTGAAATGTTATCATCATTATAGTCAAATAAGCCGATTGTTTTTGTTTATATTTCGAGCAGTATGTCATAAATTTATGTATCTGAAATCATCTCAAATATGTATTATCTCAGCATCGGCTCTCAACGTGGTAAATGCATGTGTCTGTTCTGAAACCAATCTCGTATAGCTCGCGCCCTTTGGGCGCGAACAAAGAATGATAGCAACCAACTGAGATTATATTAATAATAAGAGAAAATGGTAGGATAGAACGGACTCGAACCGCTGAACACCAAAATAAAACTGAAAACGGCGCCGCAATTACGGCAAGCGCATTCTAAAAACGGAACCGTGTAAGAAATACTGTCCTTTTATATCCTCTATTAGAATTTGAAATGAAATAGTATTATTCACCGCGACTTCGCAGGCAAGTTTGATTAGGCACTGCAATGCGCGAATGCAAATTGAGATAATTTATTTTAATTACCTTTGATCCTATTAATAAATACAAATCATATTCGCCGCATACCGTAGACAAGTTACAGTAGGCACTTGCACTTGCGCAAGGGCTAACTTGAGATAATTTATTTTAATCAACCTGCATTCTTTTATCCTACTAATTAATAAAATCATATTCGCCGCATACCGTAGGCAAGTTTACAGTAGGCACTGCAATGGCGCGAGGGCTAACGGAGATTAACTTTATTTTAATTAACCTTGCATAATTTCTATCCTCGAATTAATCACAATCCTATTCGCCGCATACCGTAGGAAAGTTTACAGTAGGCACTGCAATGCGCAAGTGCTAACTTGAGATAATTTATTTTTAAATAATTTAATTAACCTTGCATCCTTTTATCAGAATTAATCAAATCAACACATATTGACCGAGTAATTTGTACCACTTTTTAAAAAAAAAAAAAACCAAGAAAACAACACAGCAGGGCGCCAAACTCGGGAATTGGGGTTATCCAACCACAATACCACTCCACTCCCCGGAATGAAATTTACCCCCCTTTTCATGACGGGGGCCAGGAGAGGTTAAGAACATTGAACGTGGTTGGGCAAGGGCCACTCAGTCATTATTAACACCTGTAATCCAGCCCAGTGTCCAAAATTACCCACCCAGTTAAATATCTGGCCCACCCAGTATATGATGACTCAAAATTATAATTGATAAAGTTGAAGTGGGGGCAAACCATATCAATTAATAACTAGTTATCCTGGATTCATGGAATAGCTTCATCGGTAGGATGTTTCTATACTTATTGGGTAAAATTAGTTAGGGCAAATACAGTAAGTACTCACAGTTTAGCTTCGTAATCGGGGGATGATGACTTGATCACAAATGATCGGGTTCCTGCTTTTCGCGGGAGGGATTTGTTGACCAGACTCTCATTCATCGGGGCGTGCGATGTTCTAAGCAGTGAATCATATACATGATCTTAGGGTAATACTGCAAACGGAACTGGTTCATAGTTTTGTCTCCCCTTACGTAATTACTAGATTTGCTTTCTCGGATCTGTCCTTGTGAATGATTTGAATCTATGTCAAGTATCTTTGCCCCTTCCAGTCTATGACATGATTCTGCTCTGCGCACATGTGGTCCGTGATGGATGATTTGTTTAATTTGATAGCATCCTTTTTCAAGGTCTCTGGGGGACTTTTGCCTACAGTCTTATCTGCATTTTTTCTGGTTGGTTCTTTTTTAATTTGGTGCTAAATGATCTCCTGTCTCCCCGATGTACGATTTTTCGCATCCTTTGCAGCTGATCTCATACCACTATCCCGCACCTCTGGTTGGCTTCCCCTTTTGTCTTTGGGATGGATGCCCATAAGTTCTTGATGTGTGTATGGTCTCATCCGGTTAGTATTTAGTTTCCAGAAGGATGCGTTGTGAAGCGTTTCTGACAATACCACTCTGTATACGGGATGACAATCATTCTTCGTTCTTTTCTGCCTGTGTTCTTTCGTGCTTCTGTTGGTTTTGTTGAGTTGCCATTTGATGGTTTCACTTTATCCATCTTCCATCTGGGGTATCCCGTTGTTGATGGGCAGTTCTAATCCCTTTCCTCCTCTTTTTTTATATCCGTTTCTTCAGTGACGATGCTATTCATTTATGCAACAATGTGCGGATGACCCCGCACGAGTTTCTGATGTTGTGCTGTCCTGGATTGTCTTATTTGGGAAAAGAAAGGACAAAGATTCAGCTATGAGACCAAGTACCAATGTGGAAAGGATGATTGGCAAATAATTATTTGCTGCCACTATCAAAATATAATTCTTAAAATTATAACAAAGGTTGGTATATGCGCACTAAATTTAAAAAAAATTTTAATTAATAGAGTGAATCATGGATGATTACCTCAATCCAGAAAGGCGCGAGCTATAAGAGATTTACTTCCAGAGAACAACTGCGATTTTCCAATGTTACGAACGAGGCTGAAATATTAAAAGGTCTGATCGTAGCATTTCGAAATTATTTTTTTTGATAATGAAAAATAGTCAACTAGAATAAAGATAGTAACCTAAAAATACACATTCTGACATTTGAGATGTATCGGATTGTTAGTTTTGAGGCAGTAAACATTTATGTGTAGTAGTACGTCCCATAGGATACTGTGTATGTGTAGACAAAAAAATTCCGGATCCGGAATTTGTATAACAAAAGTGTGTTTTCTATATGGAAGGAATTCGATTTAAGCCTAGCAATTCACACAGTGCTTAGTATATGGAACAAGGATTGTACATGCAAAAAAAACACGATTTTTTTGGCCAAATTGAGGGCCGCCTCCTCAGAAATCTCTGAGTCGGCTTTAACACTACTGTGTGCCTCAAGTGAGTCGAGATTCTGATCAAAACATGGGCAGGTTTATTTAAATGCTGCCTTTGGTGTACATAGGAGGTGTTAAACATAATTTTAGATGTTTTCAGATAACATACATCTTGTGCCATAAGGCGAAATTAAAACAATAACAATCGCTGATTGAACCAATATTATGATAGGATTCAATGTTACTCCCTTTTTTTTTTTATAACGATAGCATAGTAATGACTTAATACATGTTGATTTGAACAAGGCTTGGTGGCCAGGCTGGTGGCGCTATACCTCAACATTGTCTATGGTCTCAGACGATGGCGGCCAAGACTCTTTCAATATAGCAACTCATCAAAACGAACCAAAAATTACTTTGACAGAGCAGGCTGTGACAGATGTACACTGCAGCTCCTCGACAATAGAGGTCAAACGCAGAGGTTAGTGAGTGCGCTAGACGTTAATAGTTAGATGCTGGAAGGTTGGTTTCTTAGATACTTGGTTGCTTCTTTAAATGCTTCAGATGTAGTGATATTGACGAGGGTTTCAGGTAGACAGTTCCATATTCGGGTTTATTGTACATCAAGCCCGTGCGCGAGTTCACATTGGTGTGTTAACACTAAGTGGGTCTATGTCTTGTTACATCTAGATATGCAATTTAGATAATACTCAAGATGCATAGGCCTAATCCAACAATATTTTTGTGAGTGTGTGGATGTTTTGTGTGAGGATATGGCGTGTTTGTGTTTATGTGAGAGTGCATTTGTATGCATGGATGTGTACAGTAAGGTGTGTGGGTGTGTGGGTGTGTGTGTGGGTGTGTGCGTAAGTGTGAGTGTGTGCGTGTGTGGATGTGAGTGAGTGTGCATGTGTGAGTGTGTGAGCTGTTAGTGTTGTGTTATATGTGATACAAATGGATGGTATCTTGATGTAGATATGTTCTATAATGTGTTGTATGTATATAGTGGATGTGTTCATTGTGTTGTTGTAGGCATATTTTGCTTAATATTTTATGAAAGTATTCTTATTTAGCATTTAATTTACATTTTTTTATTGTAAATGCTACCCAATTCACCATATAGGCTGCTATGCGACATTATGCTAAAGAGGCATTTCGTGATCCACAGCTTCGTCCCCCCGACTTAACTCAATAAAGTTGAGATTTTCATATTATCTGAACCGCTAACATTAGTAATCCATGTGTGCCAAATCTTACGTGCAAATTTGGTCGAGGTTGTAAGAAATTCGCAATTTCGTATTTTTTTGTCCGTAAACAGACAGGAATTATAGCACAGTGGCCTAGGGACCGTGGGAAATGACACAAAACCGCAAAACACAAAACCGCAAAGTCGGGATCAGCTAAGAAGTTAAGAAGTTGTAAATAAGCTTTTATCAAGGATATCTAGTGAACTATGAATAAAACAGAATGAAACAAAGGTGCTGAAGGTGCTGAAATCACGAAAGACACATTAATAAACCAAACTATAAACTATAAACTAACTATATTTTAATGTTAAAATTAAAATCATACATGATATTGAAGCTTCAGTTGTTTACGATGTTTCAGTCAAAGTTATATGAGATGGCAATTAGAAATTAAAACACCGTACCCAGAGAATACGGTTTATTGCCTTTGGTCTAATTCCATTTGGTCTAATAGCCAATTGGTTTCTAACTTCAATTGTCTAAACCCCATATTGTCTAATACCCAATTTGTCTAATAAACATTAAGTCTAACATCCAATTTGTCTAACAACCAAAATGTCCAATAGTCTAAATGACTAATTTGTCTAACAACCAAATGTCTAATGCCCATCTAGTCTAATGCCCATTTCGTCTGCTACCATTTGGTATAATAACCACAAACACCATTTGGTCTAATATTCATTTTGTCTAATATCCATCTTGTCTAATATTCATTTTGTCTAATATTCATTTTGTCTAATATCCATTTGGTCTAATTCCATTTGGTCTAATATTCATTTTGTCTAATATCCATTTGTCTAAATCCATTTGGTCTAATGTCCACCTGGTTCAATATCTATTGATCTAATACATTTGGACCGTATGCCCATTAGCACCAAATGGATATTAGTCAAATTGGGTTTAGACCAAATGGTATTAGACACCGCATGGATATTAGACCAGGTGGATATTAGACCAAATGAATATTAGACCAATTGGGAATTAGACCAAATGGATATTTGACCAAATGAATATTAGACCAGATGGGTATTAGACCAATTGGGAATTAGACCAAATCGGTTATAGACGATATGGATATTAGACGATATGAGATTTAGACCAGATGAATATGATACTACGTGGCTATTAGACTAAATGGTTATTAGCCTAAATTGTTATTAGATCAAATAGTATTAGACCAATTGGAGTTAGCCAAATGGCCCTTAGACCAGTGGTATTAGAAACAAATGGCAAAGTCACCGAGAATACCTAAGCTTCAACTTGTATAACAAACAATTCATTTATTTATGTTGATCAGAACTGATTGGTTCAAGAATTTGGAATGTCCAAACATAAATAGACCAATAACATACAGCACGTCCTTAATAAATAACCATAATTAGTCCAAACCTAACTAAATAATGATGCCACTTTCGCAAGATTGGTCCATTTTGGACCATGGGGAGATAAAGTTAAATTAACAAAAATCACACTAAGTACCGTCACATGTGTGACTTGGTGGGAGTTAAATTATTGTTTAAATTCCTCTTGTCGGAAACTTGGCAGGATAGTTAACGTGATTAATGCAAGAAATTGCATTATGACAAAAGGTTTACCTGATAGGGGAATCCTTAAAGCAATAATTGGGATTGGCACATTGTTTGAAGAGCGCCCCCAATTTCAAAAATTTGTATTTTTGCACAGTTACGTGGTATGGTCTAGGGAAACATACCTCGCGAAACGAGAATGCTAAAAAATGCGCAGTTATCACAAAATAAGCGATTTTGTAATTAGAATGGGGCTCCCAGATTGGCCTTAACGGCAGAGCTGGAATGCTTAAGCGTATGTCAGTTTCATGATGAATTGTGCCCACCTCGCAGAAAATAGAAAATAACCCTCTACTGAACTGCCCCGAAACTATTTAAACAAAAATGGATGAGTTGTGTAGACACGTACTGGCGCTATTTCCCGGCCTATTTCACATTTGGAAGGCCGTTTCCAGCAGCCGTTGATTATTATCGGGGTCCCCGATAAGAATTATTCTAGTACAAAATTACCTTCGTTGTGGACCATAGACAGTTTCACGCTTAACCATTCACAGGTAATAGTTACTAGCCAGTACCAATAAACCGTGTAAAAAATCTCCAAATTTTTAAAAAGGGGGCGCCCTTCAAAAAATGTGCCTTAATATGCTTTAATACAGCTTTGTAAAGGCGTGACCCAGTTAGTTAACCATTGTGGACGTTTTTTTAGTAATTCGTTAACCTGCCTGTGGGAAATGTGAAAATTAAATTGGCCCACCAGCAAATTCAGTTATTTGCATACTTTCGGGTCAATAATTAACTGACCTGAACACCAGACTTACCACACTTAAACAATAAACCTAGTAAAATCTATTTTACTACCACTATGGGCTCACCTGGGGCGGCCGCTGCAGTACATCGGGGGTGGTGTGGGGGGGGGGGGGGTGGGCGTATTTCGATTAGTAACGTGGTGATACGGACCGGGCAACACCACAAGTTACCTGAGCGTTGCGCACGCGTAGTACGGCCCCGATGAATGTTTTGAAAGGTTGCAGCCCCCCGTGTACCCGTGAGCACACTACAAGCTACTACAGCTGTTGAATGCACAAAAGGGTTATTAAATTACTCAAATAAAAAAGTTTAAAATACAAATCACAGCCCAAGTTCCTACAAATATGCAGGGGCAAGTGGCGCACGTCAGTAAAAACATAATTACAACAGAGATGATGACATGTCAGAGCCGCGGTTAGTACTGTCGAAACGTATTTATCATGGCATGGCCAAGGCAGACTACACTGTCACTAACTGGGATCTTGTATACACACCACAAAAACATACACGCCCGACAGTTGAAAATTGGTTGGACATCCCGGAAGGAAAACAGTCTATGAATGGACAGACTCACGTTCGATGGAAAGTAAGTCCCAGTCTAGCTCCTTCACGTCTGTACCTACAACGTAGATAACATGGGATATCGTAGCTGAGTGAGCAACCTCGGGCTTAGCCTCAGGCAATGATGCCACACACACAAACACACACACACCACCCACACACACACACACACACACACACACACACACACACACACAATCGCCGCGGCCAGCCAGCTCTATTACTATCATTTTAGGCAGTATCGAGAATTATTGCAAGTTTTTTCTGATAGTAGTTTAAAACATTGCTTGGGTAGCTCTGGCCGGGACGGGTGAACCTTTGAATCGGAATTCTCTACATTCCATGACCACGTATTTGCCGTAAACAACAGTTATGAACTCTGATCCACAAAATAGCCGTTTGGGTTTTCCAAATTGGGGAAATTCCCGTCTCTGTTACAGCTGAAATAACAAAACGATACGGATTGCTCGTACTTTGTTGAAGGTGTGGGATGTGTTGTAAACAGGTATTAGAAGGAGAGTAGGCAACGGCGAAATGTTAAATTGCTTGTCAGTTTTTGAGGATTTTTGGAAAACGCGCGGAAATTCAAAGTATCAGGGTTTTTTTTTTTTATAAAAATCTAGTTGGTGCTCCACCTGGTGAGCCAGATAAATCCTCCTTTAATTACTTCTTCTTCTTGTGCAAATTTTCAGCACTGGGCGATTAACTGGTTTATTTTAAAAGAAAAATGGTCACCCCAAAAAACGAACTTTCCGGGATATCCTATGTGTTTACAGGGCACCCAAAAATAAACCCGCCCCAAACTTGTGCATTAACTTTGGGGTCCTGCCCCCTGCCGTCCCTATGGGGGCACATTGACTGTACCCTGCTGTAAGGTAACCTTTGCTGTCCATTGCAAGGCTCAAACCAAGTACAGACACCGGCTGCGTACTGTGTAATCGTCAGTAGAGTTCTGTAGACCAGTCAAAATAGATTAAATGATGCCTTAACCCCAAAACTAATTGCCAAAAGAAAAAGAAATAATTTTTATCCAGAATGTATTGAGACAACCTTTAAAAACAACATATATCAAAAGTTTACCAAAATCAAAGGAGTGGATCATATATTTTTAAGGTGTGTCCCGGGTTACAGGGGTCAAATATATGAAAAGGATCAAAACGCGTCAAAAAGTATGCCAACGTGTTCTTCACTTTTAAGGATTAAAAAAGGGCATAGTTACCTTATCGCAGTGTTGTAGTTCAATAGTTCAAGGTCACAATGGGGGTTAAGTGGTAGATATAATCCGTTCGTTATAAAATGGTGTCAAATTGTTCTTCCAAGGATACAGGGCCGAAAATATAATGGTTGCACCATCTATGATCTCGTTGCATTAATTGGAACGCAAAATGTATGACCTGGGGACTGTGGGATGGTCCCAGAAGAGTCTGTAATATTATATAGAAACGTTCAAAAAAGGAATCTACTTACATTTACTTATCAAGTGGGATGATAAATTGAACATTTAAAACGCGTCCGATCAATAATCGGACATTCTATGGAATTACCCCAGGATGACCTGAACTTGTTTGTACTATTGTACTGAACTACAACCTGCATATAGGGGAACTATACCTTTTTTAAACCTTAGGAGTATCCCCATAAATTGGTACATCAGTTTTAAATCAATTGGAATAATTCAACTCTTTTACCTCTGTACAAATGTTGACCCCTTATTTCAACTGTTCCACTAGGGGTGATTTGGTAAATTTTAAATTATTTTTAGACAATTTCACCAGTTATTAACACAAAATTATTTCTTTGCCAATTTGTTTAGGTCAAATCAAAAATAACTTGTACTACGCGAAAGCTGCAACTAGTTGCAGCTTAGAAGGCTTCGGCCCTTCGTGGCATCGTTGAGCATGAGCGGCGTTGGGAAGTACCAGTTGGCACAGTTTGTGTCGAGAATATACTTTTACCACTTATTATTACCACTGCGTTACTCCGGCATGGAAAAGTGAAATGAACAATTTGAACTGGAAATCTGGACATACACCCAAATTAAGGGCCCTCTTTAAAGGTCATGAAAATCATGGATGCAACAAAATTAAACCACCCATGCACAGAACAACTAAAATGAGACTTTTTTCCAATTCCAGACGTTTCTAAGTTGCATTGGTAGCGGCGACGCGTTTCCTTCTGCGCTGGCGTGTGTATCACTGCCGGCTGCTTTAATGTCCCAGTCCCAGGATGCGACGCCCTTGTCTGCCTCTCAGTACCCGCCTGAGGTGTGTTTTCTTCACCGTCCTGATCGCCTTTTTTTCCTCTTCTACATGATACCGGTGAATAAAGATGCGCATTAGTATATCTGGACATGTAAACGTTCATCCTTAAAGCGGCATGGTACATTTTCACAAAATATTGAAAATTATTCAATTTGCTCTCAATGATAGTTGGAATGACATTGGAAAGAAGAGATACATTTTTACACATTAATAACATACTTAAACACAGATAGGGACGTTTTAAATAAGAGGTTGAAGAGACCAGGGGTAATTGTAGGCTAACTTTTTAAGGGGGGCCCGTTCCCATAGAATTGAACTCAGCCGAGAGACATTCGTAACGGACAGTCGGCTCGCCAATGTTCGTCGGTTATGGCACGAGAAAGAGAAGTTCTCTTTCAATTCAAATGTATCGTGCGTGTATTAAATGAAGTAAGAGGAGGAGACAATTCGCTCCGGCTGCTCGGTATAAACAACCAGGAGTTAACAGGCCAACAATACCCTACCAATTAGCAGTACGATCGATCAATAAAAAACCACTGTCAACCTCTGCGCTGCAGGTCAGACGGGGCGTGTATGCTCACAAACTTGTATGAATGGGGCATGGACCAAAGCTGCACTTCTTTTTCTAATAGAATATTGCGCTTCTGCTTTATTACTACAGTATTTTATTTGCGTGGAAATTTGCAGGCGGTGGCGGCCAACAAATTCAGACGTCGCCACTGGTTTACCATGTAAAGTTAAATCTCTTGAAGAAAAATCGGAGTATGTTATAGTGTTGCCAAGGAATATTTCCTCATGCCTTTTTCCAAACGCATGACTATAGAATCATACTCAACTGGTAAGGTTTTTTTTTTAATGTATATATTAATATGCCGCCAAAGGACACCCTATCGCCCACACCAAGCGCTCAAATCGGTTTGTGTTTTGCGGTCTATATTGCTGTACTCTAAATTGAGACTTTGGGTGCGAGTTCATATATGAAAGAGCTTGACCACCGTCGTCTGGAAATTTGTGTATTTCGAAAACGACCACCGGCTCTACTAAAAAATACCCCAATTAGCTACAATTTCAAGGCGTTTGCGAGTACACACAACACTTGCCGTTCTAAAAGATTGGCATTTTTTCCTATCAGCCGTGTCGCATACTGGTCTAAGTTAGGATTTCTAGAATACTGAGAAACGCTATACACACCAATCTCGAGATCATAGTCAGTTGTTTCATCATATATATCGGATTTTACAAAACCGCATATCGCTAATTTTATGTAACTTCACAGACATTCATTGTAACATAACTCAAATCGTCTCCCACATTACATACTGGTGTATTTACATTTTTTAGGTTTTTGGCGAATTTGGCATAATTAGCTACTATGTTCATCGTGTTCTAACAAATCCATCAAAGTTTAAAATGTGATGTACTTTATGACTTTATAATTATGGAATGTTTTTTTCCTCAAACTTTACATTTCTGTGTTTCACAGTCTGTCGTATTTCAATCGCCATTCATCTGGTTTATATAGCGTTATTTTTCCCAGGGTTCTATTTTGGGCGATCGCAAATAAAACGATTTCACACAAAAGAGCTATTTTATTGATCGTTTCTAAACACAAGGTGTTTCGCATAGTGATTTAATTCACATGCATACGATGGCAAATCTGCGTCGTATTTTGCAATATACGTTATTATAGTTGTCACATACAGACTTAATAACTTTGAACTTAATTAAGAAGTTAAAATTGCAGTTTTCATTTCAGTTTGTTATGTTAATCTCCATAATGTTGTTCTTTCTTCACAACATAATAGAACTGTTTCTTTACTGGTTTCATGGCTTAGACAGGAATTCTTGGTCGATTTTCAATATGAATTTTTCTCTGAAAGTGTTTTGTAATACTACCTCCTTAGTTCCCCAATGTATCATCAACACGTCAGTATAATTATTTTAAAATTTTGTACAACATATACAAACAGATTTTAATACGACAGTTTTTGTTTTATTTTCTCAAGGTAATTCTAATCAAAAAAACACAGTTATTTCTTTAACATTTGTAGCAAAGCCACAGCTACAATTTAAATTTGGAGGACAAATCTGAATTTTTATTATGTTTTTAATTTACTAGTAGAATTGATTATTTCAATGCTTTGATTAGGATAGTGACATTTTGATGACTTCTAATTGAAGGGTTCAAAGTGCAAAGCTTTCCAAGAAACCAATGGCGCATGTAACAACATACATGATATGCAGTCGTATTGGCCTACAGCAATTATCATAACGTATAGATCACACCATTGCGATCACTCTAAATATAAGCTAATACTCAAAAGAAACTTGATTTTTTTCCTTCCTATCATAGTCCTCCCGAATCGAATTATACGCAGAACAAAAATATCCAAGGATTATAGAGAAATAATCGTTTGAAGTCTACATATATGTTTTGCTTTAACACATTAACAGCTTTACCATTTAATTAACAGTGTGATTGAGAAACGGGAAGTGTGGACCCAATATTCGTTTTTCACGTGATATTTTTAACTAAATGTAACTTTCTTGATACTTATTAATACTGTAAAATTGTTTTATATGAATGAAACTTTTGTAGTTATTTGTAAGACAGTTTAATATGTTTAAAACCTAAGCATGTTTAGATTCGCGCTAGCTTGCGATAAGAACATGACACTAAATATATAGGAATTCATATTTGAGTTACACTCGAAGTGTTTTTTAGCAATGAACCTTCTCAGCCTCACTTTGTATAACATGTTAAAAAGCTAAACCGTTTTTCATATTACTAACCTTTCAATATTTAGTTATAACACTAGACGGCTCACCACCTAACATGTTTAAACTAATGAGTTCACAAAGTGCGCAAATGTTTTATTGCATGGTAATTGGCATTATGAAATTAACCCCGTCACCACTGAGTGCAATGTACAGAATGTAATATTTATAGAATCTATTGACTAGTTTTGGTTTATACTCTTAGTGTATCAAACGTTTTTTGTATAAGGATTTCAAAAAATCCTATGCGTGTTCTTCTGAAATGGCGCCCGTCGTGGGTGCTTTTATCGTAAGCAGCATTGTACTTTAGCCTAGCGCTTTAAGGGTGCGAAACGGTATTAGACGCGCCAAGTTTTTATGGAAAATTTCATTGCGCTTTAAAACACACACTTCCACCATTTGACGATGGAGTTATAATATTTCATGGTTTACCATGAGATTATTATTGTAACTATAGTTCATAGTACTATAGTAGATTCCATGGTTTGAACCGAAGTAACCAGTTTTCGGAAAGATTTACCAATACTGTGTGGGATAAACTTTATGTGAGGAATATCCCAAACTACTGAAAAGTTTGAGCGTGTTTAGGTTCAAATAAGCTTTATTTTTCGAACGTTTTGCACTCGCGCGACAGAGGATTGCCTACCGTTTCAGACTCCAATGGGTTAAAATTTAATTAAAAAATAAAAGGGCCGTTTTTTGGGCAGTGGTTGTAGAAGGTGTATTAGCAGATAAGGGAAATTACGATGTTCCTGTGGCGTTCGCTGTATTTGTGGGCATACAAGAAATTGGTATTAATTATAATAACAGTAGTCCTATTTTTGGTTTTTCAAAAAGTATAGGCTTTGTGCTCGCCTTTCACTTTTTACGGTTTAACGTTTTTTCACTGGACGGTGTTTAAATCACTGTACGGCCTTCCCTGACAAACCTAGTAAGAACATAAACCTGGTAATTGAACAAGTCGAGTGGTGGCTTGCGTGCGGCTTGAAAAGTGTCCCGTCGTGTGAAATCGATAATCAATTTTGTCGGCACAAAGAAAACGGGGGCAGTTATAATTGGTACTGGATAAACAAGTCTATGGAGGGTCGGAGAGTAGTTCGCTCACTTCTCAGTGAAAGAGGCAGTTAGGAAAAATATCGTATCATAGAGATTTCGCTGCTAACTGCAGGGAGAAGTTCTCTCTCCCGAGCGAATATGTGTGAGCGAATTTCTCTCAGCTGAAGCAATCTATGGGACGTCGCCAAGTTTTCCAGACGTGAATATTACATGAACTCTGTACTCATTGATTAGTAGAACCACAAGGTCACAGACCGTCAAACAAGATGAATGCCGTGAGAAACATGCGTACACGTATTATAAAAATCTGATGATTTATTTACTGTTTATTTTTTTTATCTTTTTTTCATTAAATAAAACTAAGATAAAAATAACGAGGTAAAAATAAGTGTTTTTTTAATTTTTATTTTTAGTTGTGTTTTGTTTGGCGTGGTTTTATTTATTAATGCTTTTATGTATATGTATTTATTATTTATTTAAATGACTTTTTATACTTTGTTCTCTTCTTATTTATTATTAATGTTAATTTAATTCGCCATTCTATTTTATTTCTTTGATTCCTAGACGCCCCCTCCTGCCATATTGGACTCTTCCTTTAGAGCCATTACCCAGCTCAAGCCGCTCCTCTTGTACAGTGTGAGGAAAAAAACACTTGACCCTGATTGTGTCCGCCATTTTGAATTGGTTATATAAAATTCTAACATATGTGGTATCTGCGGAAAGCTTAGTTCATTATCTTGAATTTGCTGCAAAGATCATTGGCAATCGGTTAGTATAGGCCGAGCTACAGTCGATTGAATCAAGACTGCAGTTAATAAATCTCCTGATTTTTGCTTTTCAATGTGAACTCGTGTACGAGAGCAGAAACACCGACTCTTGATTCAACGACTGGAGCTCGGTCTATACCAACCGATGGATCATCTTTGCAGTAAATTAAAGATACAAACACAGCTTTCATATGATACCAAATATTTAGATCCATAGGTTCTTAAAATTCAAAATGGCGGACCAAATCAGGGTCAAGTTTTGACTCACCCTGTATAGTTATTGAATATGCTTGCCAACCTACGCATAATATGGCGTTGTGCTTTTTGGATGTCCTCTTTATTTTCATTTTTTTGTAATATCTAATACTGTATTGTTATTGGTGTTCCGTTTTATAATTGTTGACATTATTAATATCATTGAACTTGTCTATAATTAAAAAAAATCTTGGCTATAAATTGCATTGATCCACCCTTGTGGTACTCTACATAATACTACAGTCGACCTTCCGCGTGCCCCTAGGCAGAATAACGCAAAATCACAGGCAACAGCCCTAATTTTGTATTCCACATCTTTTTTTTGCTTTGCTTGTTTTGTTTTGTTTTTTGTTTGTGGTTTGATTTGTACACTAAATATTACTAATACCACTCTTAAAGGGGGTCCGCTCTAAAAACAATTGTATTTTCTTGGGAAGTTTGTAGTTGCGTATAGTTCCCGCTAAGATGTTTACGATGTTACATGTTACTATTGAGAATATGGCCATAGGAACAGTTAATTAGTTTCAATTTCGATATTTTTAAGCGCTGTAACAATTATTTAAATGATAGGAATTTATTATGTATTATAATTGGTAGACAACGAAAAATAATGGCTGTCGTAAAATTATTGACTTTTTTAAAGTCATCGAGAACATTCGCAGTCACATGAAAATTTTCCTGAGTGGGCTTAATTTGTGGACACTTCTAGCCAAATTTTATTGTGTGTTTTTGGCAAAAATGTCATACTTACACTAAGTGACCAAGGGGTTTCAATCCTGCTCTCCGTTGGTGCCCAAGGGGGGGGGTTCCATGGGCCCCCCGGCAAGGACCACTTTCCCGAGGAATTTTTGCACGAATTATACCTCACATATGTGAAGGGTCATAAGACAACCCCCAAATCCGCAACAAAAATGCAAATTTGTTAATATGTTATATTGGCTGGTGCAAATTAGGGGTCAACACAGTTGTTTTCAACCACACGCGAAAATTGGAAAAAGCGGAAATTCAAATGAGCCTTGCGCGTACCCCAAACATTCCTCTGAAAACTTATTGTTTATGTGTATAATATTCTAGAGACGCAAATTACATATATTTAACACAAAACTAGTAGTTTTAGGGAGATCCCTGTATTTTTTAACGGGTGTTGGGTGGTGCAAAATACACGTCTTTTCCCCATAGAAAGTTTGTACCGTAACGGTTTGGCAACATCCATGATGAAACATTGTTTGTTTTCAGCACATAACAGGGTGATTTTTTGAATGTTATAATATTGTTTATTAATGTATGTGTGAACTTATCTCAGCAAAAAAAAATTTGCTTGGTTTGCGTTTCTATCTTATTTTTAAAACTATTCTGAAAATGACTTCGTTAGTGCCCAAGGGGGGGGGGGGTCCATTGGGACCCCCACTAATTAAATCATAACGGCTTGGCCGATTTTAATTCTTTTGGTTGTATGAAAAAAGCGCATTTAAACGTCAGACAATTAGAAAAAATTTCGGCGCAAAAAATCCCACGCGTAAAGCAGCCCGGCGCGTGAAAACAAATTTGGGGGTCCATAGGAACCCCCCCCCCCTTGGTCACTGAAGTGTTAATGTCTATAGAACAGGCCAAGTACATTGTGTTCCCAACTTCCCTCACACATTTACTACGTGAAATATAGGTTTTCCTGCAACAATGAGTAAACACCATATTGTCGACTAATTAAAAAACATATTGTCGACTAATTAAGGCATTTTATTTGAAGGAGCCAAATTTTAAGAGGTAATGTTCTTAATTCGATGGTCATTGTGGCCAGTCTGCGCTCTATTTTACAACGAACGATAATTTAACAGGGTGAGTTCACGTTTTACCGCTTATGGAAGGATCTGGATGTTTGCCGTTTGTAAATGTTGCAATGGCCTTACCTATCCATAAAGGACCACAAACCAAAGTCAAAGGGCACAATGTATGTTATAGAAGCCACCGTCACAGAGACAATGTTATAAACACTTAAATTATGGTATGCCCAAATGTTATAAGAAACAACAAATTATACCTAACACAGTCATAGAGAGAGTGTTATACAAACACAGTCACGAAATAAAAAAAAACAGTGATATCGGTATAGAAAACAAACCACCACAAAAAAACTACCCAACACTCCACCAACAATCCCCCATAACCCCAACCACCCTGGCACCAACACCACACATCCACCACATCACAACTCATCACCATCATCCCCAACACCATCCATCGCCCATAAACCATCATCATCGAAAACATCGATAAACCACCATCATCATCGATCGTTGTCGTCGTTCTGTACGACATCAGCGCCACAGCATCAGCCTTATCAAGGAATTTCATCCGCAGCACACATTCATCAGCATCAGAATCATGGAGGAAACGTGTTGCGGAGGTGATGACTTTCTCGCACGTCGCTCCGGCTTTTTCCTCTGTTCCTCGCTGGTGTATCATATTTCACCGTTATTGCTTTACCATCGTTTTCTTGTTATAGTGGCGGGGGGCATGTCGGCATTATAATTTGAAATAGTAAAAAACCGTAGCTATAGTAATTTCACCATTACCAGCAGTAACAAATCAACGGGTTTCATGCAGCTCATACGTATTCGACTTCTTAGCACAGAAAATTAAAAGCATTTGGGTTTTGACAAAACAGTCAATCACATTCAGTGGCCATTTTGATAAGAAAACAGTCTTTCTTGGTAGTTATATACTCTCGTAAGTATAGTGAACCATTCCAACTTCTTTACATCACACGACTTTAAAAACAATTTCCTTTCATTTGTTTCATTACACGCATTCATAAGAAACTCAAACTTTCAAACGCCGTTTTCTCAGAAACTAGCATTTATGCTGATTCGACACTGTGCAGAACCCACGACGATATTATCGAGTAAAAGGTGATTTGAGAGATTTTTGAGAGTTTTGAAGTTTGGTTTGGAAGCTTTCAAAAATGTGTGCACTTTGGGTCAAAAATTGTTTGCAAAAATTTGGACTGCATTTGATGGAGTTTAGGGACTGTTTTGAGGGGGTGAGAAAGAATAACTCCTAGAGCAGGGGCACAAGTTTTATTGTTAACAAATGTATTTCACATTTTCATAAATTCAAAGCTCAAATAGTACGGCAAATATGATTTTTTTGATTGAATTGTTTTGTGAAATTTAATGGAAGGTATAGTTGGAAATGTTAATCACCAATGGCCAATAAGTGTGCCATTTTGGTATTATCAAAGTGATGATGATGGTTGGATGATGATGGGAACATGTACGTGTGCTGTGGGTTTTGTGTTGAAGAGGGTGTTGCTGTGATAGTGGTTTTAGTGATTGTGTTATGGTGAATTGTGGATGTGAATCAGTTTGGGGATGGGAAGATTTAGGTTTTGAGCAAGTTGGTGAGATGGTGAGATGGGTTAAATGAGTAGGCAGGATTTTAGTTTAGGACTGTGATAAATTACTGAGGATGGTTAGGCGAATATGGTGGTGAGGTTGAGTTGAGTATGGTGTAAACAAGAGGTGTAGGGGTTGAGTACATTTGCTGATTTGCAGCAGCCTTGACGGAATAAAGTGCAGGGAGTACTGTTATTATTTCCGTAAAGGCTGCTGAAATTCGACTGGTGAGCGAAAGAAAAAGTGGGGTCACAAAATGTACCAAACCAGGGTTAGGTGGGAATGGGTCAGGTTAAAGGGAGTGCTTGGGGCCTGGTGTTGGTGTTGTGTAATGGTGTGTGAGGGTGTGTGTTTGAGTGAGTTTGAGGTGTGTTTATTGATCAATTAATTGAGGGCTGAAAATTCATGACGACAATGAGAAAAATACGTTTTTAATCAGTATTGGGATGGATTTTAAAATTGTGCTTTTCTGGTAGAGGTCGCGTACTATGGTTGTTTTTGGTGTTGACGTTGTGTTATTTGTCCAATGCCACCATTCCATGGGCATGCAATATGAGCTACCATTTAAATGGTCAGGGTGAAAAGGTTGCACATACCACCATCAAGTACCTGGGAAACAAACCTGCTGGTTTTTTGATGGTAGACGCAATAATTAATGCATGTTGCAAAGCCCTATTCAATACTGTGATGCTAATAGTGAGGTTAAACACTAACCAGCCGTTTCTGTTTATATCTTGGAAATGTCATGCAATATGCGTACAATTAAATGGTCAGTGTGAAATAGGGTGAAATACACCCCATCAATTTAAATGGTCAGTGTGAAACAAACCATTGTGAAATAGGTTTATGCTGAATTGCATAAACGTTTAAAATTTGAGCTCGTGTATAATGTCAAGAATCTGGAGATTGGGAAGTTCATTCAACAGGTTTCTGAAATATTAGTGTCACTTTTAACAAAATTTGAATCATATTAAAAGTATGTTAGGTGGAAAAGAAGTCATAAATGTAAGAAAGATTACATTAAAATATTGTAATTTTTGGTGAAGTCAAATATATGGTAAAGTACAGTGACTTGAAAGTTTCACATCAGTAAAAATGTAGTGCGGTGTTTCAAGATATGTTCCACATGTGCATAGAGCTCATAGAGCTTTGGAAAAAATACGGATCAGGAAGAAGAAACTCATCAGAAATCCAAAATGGTATAATGACAATGTTTGTAATGGCTGCTCGTCGTGAACGTAGAAAGTGTGAACGTAGATGGAAAACGACTATGTTAAATGAGGATCGCCCCCAAAGTTTTATAGAAAAAAACTAAAATGATAAAGTTAATTAAAAATGATAATAAAAGGATATTAAATTTGCCTTATTTCCAGAGAGATTTAGAAATGCCCAAAATGCAAAAAATCAGGTTTAATACTTAAAATTCTTGTTTGAATTCTTCTATCAAAAACTACCCGCATGCAGTGTGTCTAATGTAGAGTTGAGTAATGTAATAGATTGCTTGTTACTTTACTGATAAGGTGGGTAAAATCAGGTAGAACTTGATCAAATGTGTAATGCTAGGCAAAATGATAATGAGGGTATTAGAACACTCTGAAAGTGTTACTTTTTAATGGTCGGATTTAAATGTGTCTAATGGTTTACTAAGATTTTTATTAACTCTGGTAAACAATATCATTAGTTGGGAAAGCAAATATGTGCAACTATGTTTAAGTGATGATAAGGAGTATCCAAGCCCTTACAGTGGCTTTATATGTTAACTGAGGAAGATTAGTAATTAAAATTATATAACCTGCCAAATAAGACCAGTCCTCTGGATCCAATCCCACAGTGTTTACTTAAACGTTGTTGCTGAGGTATTTTGCCTACCGGTGATCAAGGTCAATATCAATTATCTTTTAGGAGTTGGTACTCTTTCCACATTGTCTGCCGTCAGCCGTTATTACACCATTGATAAAAAAAACTCCACTTGATCAGATGTTTGACAAAAAAAAAATTTATCGCCTGTTTCAAATCTCCCACTCTGGTAAAATTATCGAATAACTGTATTTCAAGATTCAAGCAACATCTTCAGGGTAATAATCTAACTGAAATCTACCAGTGCGGCATATAAGTGTTCCCATAGTACAGAAACTGATCTATGAAGGGGGGTTTTTAAAATGAATATGCTTAAGGAACCTTGACAACGGCAGAGAGCAGTCATGTTAGTTCTTTTAGATCTTTCCTCTGCATTTGATACGATTGATCACACAAAATTCTTGTAATCGATGCAAATGAGAAGTTGCTATAGGGTTGTGCATTAATTTCATGCCTAGTTACATGAAAGATCGTTATTCACAAGCTTATGTGTCTTAGGGGATATCTATAGATCATATCCGTCAGGATGGGGGGTACCTCTGGGTTTATTGCTGGTCCACCAATTTTCACTGCATATTCTCAAAACCGGTTACATAATATCATCGGCAATTTGAGATTGGTTATCACATTTATGCTGATTGACCACACAGCTGTGTCCATATTGTTTGAAGATACGGCTACTGCAGAGTCACAGCTCACCAAATGCATCGCTGAAATAAGATCATGGATGCTTATTAATAAATAAAGCTTAATGATGCCAAAACTGAGCTGTTCTTAATTGCCTCACCTAGGCATGCTGATGCTGTGTCTAAGTTTTAGATTTGACATAGGTGACTCGGTTATTGACCCCATCTGGTATAGGTTGACAATAACCTCTCACCATGAAAGACCTGTGAGTTTATTGTGAGGCAAGTGTCAATTTTCATTTAGTAACCTTAGTTAGAATCCGTAATTATATTGATCGTATATTGTGCACATGCAGTGAGATCTTTAATTCTATATCGGCTTGACTTATGGCAAGTCCTTGCTTGGCCGTCTGTCTTCCACCGATGTTCATCGTTTGCAGAAACTGCCAAAATCGGCCAGCTAGCCTGTTTATCAAGCTAACAAATGCATCTCGAACCTCTAATCGTGAGTTGCATTGGATGAATAGTTGAGACAGAGACATAAAAGTTTAAGATCTGGTGATGTGTACAATGTGTATATGTTTCTCACCAGTCTATCTACAAAATCTCATCAGTAAATACAACCCTGGGGGTTCGTCGCGAAACTCAGTCGTAAATCTACGTGCATCTAATGGCATGCCTGAGGGGATAAACGTATCCAAAGCACTGTGTTAATGGTATGAAAAGGTCTATTATGTAGGGTAGCGACATACGCATGCGTTAGTAACACGTAGGGTTACGCCTGAGGGTCTGCGGAACGGACCCCTGGTCGCCAAGGTCTTAGGTCGATTCAAGACCACACTCGTCTTGTCATTCCAAATCTAAAAGATCATTTGGTGATAAATCTTTTTCTGTTATTAGGACTCAATGATTATGTACAGCTTTACAGCTAATTTGCGTAAGCCCAAAATATTCATTATTTTACAAAACTCTTGAAAACATACCTATTCCCGACAGAGTAGGTATCATTTGTCTTTGTTATGGTTGTACTGCAGCAGTTGTATATTTTAAGCGTTTTGATTAGATTTCCCTCTTGTGTTGGTGTTCCAGTTTTAGGCTGTCACAGTGTATATCTTTTGGTGATTTTATAGGAGCAATTTATTTAATGATTCTTATGTTGATTATCTTCTGTTATGTTATGATATGTATTTTTAATGCTTGTATTTTAATGATATGTATTTTTTTTTACTGTTCACGCTTGTCTTATGGTAAGGCGCGTTATAAATACCTGGTATAATAATCAATGATGTGCCAATAAATGATTTCTAAATATTTTAGCTATGAGATTTGGTGAAGCGTGATTTGGAAATATCAAGTAGGCATATAGCAGGCCAAAGGTTCATACTAATTTTATTTTATTGCAAGTATTGAGGGTCCAAATTACAATTGTATGGTCGGCCATATTTTCATTAATGATATTTCACTGTTGCAAATGAGTGAAAATATGGGAGATGTGCTTATCTTGGAATAATGCAGTTAGATCACAGATAATAATAAAACAACGCTAATTTAAAATTTTTAATGAATTTCATTCTGCTGTCCGACTCTTTGTATTTCAGGTGCCAGCGTGGTTTCTTAGCCATCACGTACCCGCGTTGCAGATTAATTGTGCGCTCTTCGGCCGCTCACGAAATTGTGCGCGTTCGCGTTTTTTTCCTTCTTTCTATGCCACTCCCCGCTACATTATTTTACAACGCCTAGGCCTTGTCAACGCCTAGGCGACTTTTATACGTTACCGCTAATTTTCACAGCACACACACAGGCACACAACGTTGCCCTTCCTCTGCCTAAGTGTTTGTCATAATCCCATGGTGCATGAACATACGCGTGCGTATCATCTTTGCGAGTATCTCTTTGCGGTCCTGGTTGTTTCCCATGACCCACATGACTACCTCGTCCTCGTTCGTAATGCTGCAAAAAAAATCAGAAATCACCCTTCCCGTGGAGTTTGACATTACTCTCAAACAGCATGAAGAATAAAGTAAATTGTTATAATAAAAAATTAAAAAAAAAAAAAACATTTTTCGTCAAGATTTCGCCTTTTACGTGTTAACCATAGTCGACGTCTGAAATTGGTATTTCTAGGCCACCCTCACCCTGCCTTCGTGCTGTCTCTGAATCAGATTAGAGTTGTTTACGACGCCGAAATGCGTGACTCCCGAATTCACGCGATTTCGACATCCGTCTGCCGAAAATGCATGATATCACGCTTTTTCGGCACAAATTGTGTGATTTCGACATACCAGCAACCTGTCGAAATCACGAAATTTCGACACCAATAACCGAGTTTCCCCGTATTCTTGCCGTTTCTTTGGTATCTGCGCTTGCGCAATAATACCTTATGAGCCTTGTGCAATACATATAGGTAATGTTCGATGCTCGGGCGCGGGATAATTGGTCGTTTGTTTATGTTCGTGGATTTTGTAGTCATTAATAAATACTCGATGGTCTATGGCCGGTCTATTTAGCAGTCAATACCGACATACTACATATTGCCCGGAGTATTTGTTGCATGAAGTACTCACCCGATTTACCCGGGGTTGTCATTGCTCCCACACAGTAGGTTTTCCCGCTCATTCAGTCAATGTGAGTGTTTTCCCGCTAATTCACATCATGTGGTTCCTTTGTAATTTTTGGCGGGAAAAGGGGGCGTTATGTCGAATCATGATCCTGAATGGTGTCGTTGAGGCACGTGATTTCGGCACAAATTTAGTGCCGAAAAAGCGTGATATCATGGTATTTCGGCAGACGGATGCCGAAATCACGTGATTTGACGATTTTTCACGCATTTTCGGTGTATTAGTGTAATTTGCAGAATGCAGAAAATGCAGCTGTACCAAAAGGGCCAGTTGTCACCAGTTTACTAGATTTTCTGACATTCACTCAGTGACTCGCGCTCAATGTGATGCAAGGGTGCGGAATTTGGACACCTTGAAAACGGGCTTGAAAGTCAACTTCGGTTGAAGGCTGACTCATAGATTGAGAAATTATTCTTTGTGTAATAGCACTTTCCCACTATTGCAAAAAAATATACTATGGTACTATACTATTTGCACTGATCGCTAGAGAACCATAAAGCTCGGAACACACTTGTGATATTGATGCCGGTGTAAAGAAACCGAGTGTCCCCCATGAGAGAGTGTCCTAGCCACCATAGCAACATGTACGGAATAAACCGTGACCTTGTAGACGAGGCCATTTTGGTACAGTGCTGAGACAAACGATGCATACGGCACTCAATGGAGAATACAATAGACAGATGGGTGGTAGGACACTCAGTCACATGGACACTGTAGTTTATGACACCGGTGTAGAAGTAACCATTGTCCGGCGTACTCATAGTCCGGGAACAATGGTGAACAATAGGGCAATCGATTCAGTTGACTCTTTACGCAACATTAGTTTCAGGCTTTATTCCGTTATCGTCTATGGAGCCCCGGACTATGGCTCCTACCGGACTATATCTGCTTTCACACCGGTATGATTCAAAAATTGATATAAATTTTCACACGGCTCTGTTACGCCGAAAATTCGTGATCACTGAAATGCGTGACTGTCACGCAATTTCGGCAACTGGTAACAATAGGCTTTGAGTCGTAGACCAAATAACAAGCTGCATAACAAATTCCGTAGTCCATTCAAAGGGATAAGACAAAACACGGTGTAAAATTATTGATAAATTATTAACATGACATAAACTGTCTGTTGCCCCAAACTTTTCTTAAAAATGAATAAAATGTCACATCAATTTCTCTTTCATAATATCAGTGACCAATGGATATGTATAGACTTCAGCAAACCATTAACTAAAGATATTACAATGGGCCCGGTATGCGGAGCCATTGTTATAGCCAGGTGTTATCACCTCCACGATTCCGGTTGAGTAACAAAATACCCGTCCCCTTTCACAATAACTAACCAGTTTACATTATGATATAGGTCGTTGACCCTACGTTTTCTTCTGAAATCGCGGTAAATTGAATACAAATGAAGTTAAGCAATAAGTTACGGATTTTAATTCCTGCACAAATTTGTTAGGTTAAAGCTTGCCTAGCAACATTCTGGCATGATGTTTGTTTGTCTTTCTTCCTTTTCGAATAAATGATGAAAAACATCGACAAAGTTAATTGAACACGCACTATAGAAGCTCAAGATTTATTTATTTGCGAATGAGGATAAGTATTTTGCGCTTACGTCATTAAAAGAAGACTTCGTCTGAATCCGTCTCATGAGTCTTTTCAACCGCGAGACAATATAACAATGGTCGTACACTTCCAGATGAAAAGGATTCTGAAGTGTTTTTCTACATCGCATACCGAGCCGGTAATTGAATAATCTTTAGCTCCATTGTTTGCTGAAGTCTAGTGTATCTATTGGTACTGATATTGGGGAAAATAAATTGAAGTGACCTTTTATTCATTTTCAAGAAAATGTGCCAGTTTTATTTGCCGCAACAGGCGGTATATAATAGATCTAGACGATTTTAATAATTTATTATGAATTTCCACTTGGTTTTGCTCTAGTCCCTTGATGGGGACTACGAAACAGCAACATAGAAGGACATGCCCCATAGTCTACAAGTGAAATATGCGTGCAGTGTCAGGGCAGTGTGCATTGAACCCCGATCATGCTTATTGTATGCGGGGTGGTATGAAGGTTATAGGCTACGTGTGTTCCGAGTATTGTGGAGAAGGTGTCCGGCACGAATATGCCCGGTAGAAGGGGTGAGGGGATCCATAGGTTACATATTTGAGGGAACTCTACTCACAATACACTTCAAGGTTTGAAAAGTTTTTTTGGACAATTCCACTGGTGCTGATTTCGAATATGCCCCATGCAAAATTGCCCATGTTGTGGAAAGTATTACCCCGATTTTCCTTATCCGCTAATTTGACTAAAAGGTTTAAGAAGTGTTTTAGGTCACTGCGAGTGCCGAATTTTCAAAAAGAGCACCATACAAAATCACCACAATTGTGTGGAAAGTGGATTTTGAAGGGGGATTCCCGGATACAAGGCTCAGCCTCAGCGCTATCTCAGCGGCAGGCATTGGCATTGCTCGGCAGAGAGCGCCAGTACAAAACGGGGGAAATCGTATTGCTGTCGAATTCACATGATTTCGACAAGCTGCTTTGGTGATTTCGGCACAAATTTAGTGCCGAAAAAGTGTGATAATCAACGTATTGTTCCGACAGACGGATGGCCGAAACACGTGATTTCGACAGTCACGCATTTTCGTCTTAAACAGCTCACAGTGAACCAGGGGGTTTCACTTGGCGCCTGTCGTCTTTTGCTCCTTTACAACCCCCTCAATATGGGCTATTGCAAAATACGAACGTTCGTGCATACCAACTAAATTTATGGTGGTCTCCCTCCCTGTATTTACCGTTCACCGTTTGTAACCATGATAGTAACGAACCTCCGCATTGCAAGACTCGGCTAAATATAGCGCCCTCAATTGCACCAAGGTCCCTCCCAGTTTTTACGGGTTTCGTAGCACTGAATGTGTTTCACATGTTAATTATTTTATTTTTTTTATTTTTTTTATTTTTTTTATTTTTTTTATTTTTTTTATTGTTTCAGGAAATTTCTTAGTCGGCCTTTAAATGTTCCTTTATGTTTATTTACTCTAGTTTTATAAATCAAGGTTATATATTTTGTACAGCCCTACATTCGGGTCCCTTCAATTGAAATCCCCTGGAAGTAGTTTATTTCCCTACGATTTGTGTTTTGTAAAAATAACAACTTTTTGTTTTTTTTAATATATTCTATATTATGGCAATTCCAGAAATTCACAGCTTTTATATAACACCAATTTTACGTTTTAAGTTCAAATAGTCTACAAGATTATCGCCTATTGTAATTGTTACTCCCCGAGTTTTGTCTGGACTTTTTAGTGTTAAGTGTCTCACCCCCTTAAAATCTAACCCGAGTGTTAATAGCGCCCCCGTAAACCAAGGTCACTGTTCGTCCACAAGTTTCATCTCCTTATTTTAATCCTCAGTGAGTGACGTACAGTTTCACGTTTGATTTAGTTTTCAATCATGCTCATAGTGTTTTCAAGTTAATCAACCTCCTCGTGGTGAACCCCGGTAACTGATCTCTTCCGGCGAATGCTAATCAACTGAGGGCTACGCCTAAACATCTGTTTCTTTTTTTTTTCAATTCACTGTCTTTTTTAATTCACTGTTGTCTTTTTTATCATCACTGTATTTTAATCATGCCCCGCCAGAGGACACTAATCTGATGCCAGTCTTGCACACGTGCCGTTATCAGGGCAGGCATCACCAATGTCAAGTCAGATGGCATCTCATTGCTCCAACTAAACGTGGAAGGCCTCACCAGGGCAAAGATAACCTCATCGAACACCTCCACACACACGCATAAAGTCCTGCAATTCTTCCCTCCAAGAAGCACACGCTACTAACATTCCATTCTGAATATCTGCGGCTACACCTTAGCTGCACACCCGAGAGCGCTCCCCACGGGATTGCTACCTTTGCTATAACTCAGCCCAATTGGAAACCAAATTTGCAACCTCTCCTGCATACTCCACCCTGGAATGGCAACGACCCAAATTGCAGGTGTTCATGTCACCAATGTCTACAAGCCCCCTAACCATCCGGCTCCAGCAGACTCTCTAACCAACTTAGGTGCACTCTGCAATTTACGTACGACGCTGGCGACTTTTATAGCCATAGCATTACCTGGGGTTACAGGAAAAAACCACCCCTGTTGGAGCTACCCTAGAGGAACTGGGCCTCAAATCCGGGTCACAACTTCTACACGACCGCCCAAGCAAAACCAGACAACTTTCTTTCAATTCTGGAAGGTGGAATGCGTCTACAAACCCTGACCTTGCTTTGCAAACATGGCAGTAAAACGTTAATTTTCGCTTTATAACTCTCTATTGTTCCGCATATTCAGTACTGCAATATTATTTGGGCGATAAAAAAAACAATTGCAATCTTCGTGATATCATCTACAACAAAGAAAATTATGCGTATTTTGTACCAACTCTCATTACTTAGCCCACTCGCCCCCATTATTTGCCTTGTTTAAAAGCCTTACGATATTTGATATACATAAACTTCCCAATAGCTATTTTTTCATGTTTAGGTCACGTATGTGACAACTTCTACCTTCATCCTGAGTTTTTTGACCGTTTTTTGTTAAATGCATAATAACTCATGATTATGTCCAGATCAGCTGATACCGTATACCTTATAATTTTAAAAACGATCTTGCCGAATACTATATTAACGTCAGGCCCCTCTCTTTTGGAATCAATCATTCCTCTATTGGAAAACTCGTTTCTGTGGTAGTTTTCAAACAATTAAAGAGAATATCGCTTTCACAATACTCATAGCTGTATCTTATTTTATGATCTCGTATTAATGTTTTAATTATGTACTGACCCTGTTGAAAGTTTATAGCCAAGGTTAATTAATACATTTGTACAGAGTGTTTTTTGTTTTCCCAAACTGCTATTATCGTGATTTCAAAATGAGTGAGAACCTCATTAAAAGTTTTGGTCTGTCCATTCACTATTAGGGGCAGATGGAAATATTTTACGGCCACTGGTAGTATAGTTTATGGTACTCTTTCAATGGATAGTAATTGTATTATGTAATTCTTTCATTTGTGTATCAGGCTATGAAAATACGCCCATTTCATTTCATTAAATGTTGTTATTTGACCTTAATCTTTCCTTTGGCACTGCAAGATTTCATTATTTTATTATATCATACAGTGTTCCATACTTGAATAAAAGCTTAGCACAAGCCGATTTGTCAAACTTCTACATTGGCAGACCATTGTGTGCTGAATGCGCTGGTTATCCAGTGAGCCATTCTGCAAAGTAACATTTGTTCCATGGTCATAATGTATTTTTTTAATGCATCAATGGTGTACGTCTCCGCTTGGCCTGGATTGAACCATCATCCAGGGAGAAATACGCAGGTGTCACCTTAAATTGAAATACTGCATTATAGTACCAAGCCCTTATAGTAATATATCCTATCACATATTACTAGTTATATTTTCATATACAATTTTCTCTTGTATTAATGTTTTCATTATGTAATGTACCGCTGTTCAAAGTTAATAGTTTTAAAATTAATATACAGTAGGCCAGATGTGTCTTTGTGACCTAATGATCCCGCTCTCCGGGCATTTGTTGTTTTGGTGCACTTGCCCTTTTCTAGTCCTTAGGCCCTGTGTAATCATGTGCAAGTGCTAATATGGTTAGCGTAACCTATCATCAATATTCTCTTTGGGCCTATTGTCACGGTCAATATTGTTAACAATTCCACTTTGGCCTTCTTTCCCTATTGGGACCGTGTAATTAATTCCGATTTTTTAATTATGCCAGTTCCACATTTCGCGTCTGTCTCACATGCTCGTGTTGGTTCTATTCAGCACATCATGTTGTCTATCGTCACTGTAGCGTCCTCTCGTACGTGCCCATTTTATGATATGATTAACTTTTTTTTTTTTTTTTTTTAATTTTTTAGTCTTTTAGTTTTTTGTTTTTGTATTCTTTTGTATACTTATTAGTTTGTAATTGGTAATAATTGAATTGGAATTGAATTGAATGGACACCATCTCTCCATTCACCGTACTGGTATCTCGACCCGCTTTTCCGAAGTCCCAACAAGACCATCACTGATCGCTCAGGAGAGCCTTTGCTAAGCCTGTACCAAAGCCAGTTGAAAGGTGGATTCAAAGTGCCCAACCTCCCCCGACACCACCCTCCTCCAACCCAATTTACAATTCTACACAACCTGTAGTCACTCTTTATTAAACATAAGACAAGAAACCACCCACGTGGGTGCCGTCGCAGATTATACCTCTTGGGATGAGGAATGTAACAACAGCACCCCCCCCACCCTTTACAATGATTTCCTGAATATCTGAACCCGGGAAAAGCTTCCATCCAAGGCTTCAGATCTGACAACCCTGCTGGCAGGAACGGGCCATGTGAGCGCTTGGAGGAGACGGTCCGAGGAATTCGACTTCACCCACTCCACAGGAAGGCCTGGAAGACTATACACCGCCTCACGGCAGAATTTCCAAACATCGAATGTCCATTGACTGCCAACTCCAATTGCTGAGCAACTCGCTCCAAATGGGTCGTTTGCAAGAACTTGTAAGATCACACTCGCTCCGCCTTCAAAAAGAGATCAACCAACTTCGTGAGCCCCCGGCGTTGACGGGGTCACTTCCAACATCCTTCTCACTATATGAGCTTACCTCTGCTAGCAGCCAACTAAAGAGTTGAAAGCCATGGCCCTGATAACATACCGAGCTGAGTTCCTGATGCAATGCGGCCCACGATTTCTAGATTGGCCCGGAGAGTGTCTACACATGTTTGCCCTTACCAGCCATCCCCTCCCCAAGATCATGAGGGAGATCCTATCACTATCACAACATCGCACTCGCCCAAACAAACAAGCTGTCGACAACCCTAAGAACTAATGCCCAATATTACTACTGTGTGTCTCCTTCAAACTCCTTGAGACCAGATGATCCTGGCCCTTCCTGGTAGGCCCGTCGTCGATCCCCCATCTTCCTGACGACCAGCAGGATTTTCGCCGTGGCCGGAGCACTGTCCATCAGATTGTAAAACGCAAATTATATTGAGGAAGCTTGAAAGTCCCGTAAGGCAAGGGTCTCATCTTGTGGACTTTTAACTACTGCAAACTGTCATGCATACGACACCGTGTGGCACCAGGGCCTGACCTCAAGCTTCTCAGGCCATCCCGGACGTCACCTTGCTACAATTCATATGTAACATGGCTTGGCAAACCGGAGCTTTATTCTCAAGACCAGTGAATGGGCAGAGTACTCGTCTGCGGTCGTCTGAGGAACGGAGTACCCCAAGGATCTGTACTGGCTCCTATGCTGTTCAATTGGTCAATCAGGGCAGCGACTTAACCTCAAACAACATCTAGACAATATGGCTACGGACGGACGCCGACATCTTGCCCTCCTTCTCCACTCGGACAGCGCTGGACAGAAGTAGAAAGCACACTTACCACAGTCATGGCCCTACTTGCAGCAGATATCTCAAAACATGGAGACTGAAGCCGGACGAAGCCAATACCACCCCGAGCTACGCTACTCTCTACTGCCCTTCCACCTCAACCCCATGAGGCTCATCGCCAGCTTCAATCAACCTCAATGGAATCAGCCTCTGCCATACATCCTACAACCAACCTACTTGGGAGTGAACTTGAGACCGGCAGCTTACCTACCGGCATCACCTCGAGTCCGTATGCTCCAGGTGTCTCGAGGAATAACCTCCTGTGCCGACTTAGTGGATCTTCATTGGTGCCAGCCCAACGACCCTACGCACCACTGCCTGGCTCTGGTCTACCGGCACGGCTGAAATTCAACCCCAGCATGTGCAAACAGCTCTCATACACAAGAGGTGGACACAGACTCAACGAGAACCTTGAGACCCATCACTGGCTGCCCCTTCCTACGCCATCTGAATTCCTGTCCGTGTTTTTCTTTCATTCATGCATTGCAACCCGCAGTAACTACTTCGGAGAGAACACCAACACGCCCATAAACTATGAAGCAAGGCCCTGCTCGACAAGCACCTGCTGCTGCTCAAACAAACTGTCAAAGAATCACACCAACTCGTAGACAGAGACTGCGCTTCTCGCCGACATTTCTGCCGACGCGCTGCTAACTCTCCAGGTCCCCTTCAACATCCTACCGACATGGAATACTGCTGGCTAGATACCCCAAACCAGATCACTACTCTATTACACCTAAGACAGGACTACCACCTGGCAGCAATCTCCCATGCAAGGAGTGGGTCACCTTAAACCGGATTCTGCCAGGAGTCCGTCGCTTCAATAGCAATATGCCCCGATGGGGCTGCGGCCATCGCCAGCCTGCCAATGTGGTTCTCCATCACAGACGGCGGATCACATTCTCAATGAGTGCCCTGCCTATTCTTCCACCGGTGGACACAGATTTCTCAAACCCCAACCAATCAACAGGAGTTTGCCTCCAACGCTTACAACATATCTAGCTTGCTTGCCTCATACTCAAGAAGATTGCATGCTCATTGCATACGGACCAACGCTCCGTGTTCAATATTTCACTTGTCACCAGTTGCCGAAATTGCGTGACAGTCACGCATTTCAATGATCACGCATTTTGGGGGATTTCAGTGTTTAACACATTTTGCGCGAACTTGGGCGTTTTTTTTTTTTTTTTTTGTCGCTTTTTCTTTATTTGAATGAAAAACCCAAGGAGAGTTTTCGGTACATCAATTAAAAGCTCGAGTTCGTTAGGGATGGCGTTTTAAAACATTTTTGCTCCCAATTGGGAGCCTTTTCTATTTCATTTTCTTTATTTGAATAACAGGAAAGGTGTAACCACCTAGGACCTCCTTTAATTAAAGCTTATAACTTGGGGATTCAGTTTTACACATTTTGCGCCCATTGGGTTTTTTCTATTTCTTGTATTTGAAATACAGGAGCTTTTTACGGTACATCAATTAAGCTCGTAACTGTAGGATGCAGTTTTTTAACATATGTGGCGCCCAATGGGGCGCCTTTTATCAGTTTTCTTCATATTTGGAAATGACAGGAGAGTTTTACGTACAATCAATTAAAGCTTGTAACTAGGAAGGCAGTTTTTATTTACATATTTTGTGCGGCCCATTTTTAACACATTTTGCGCCCAAGGGGGCTTTTTTTCACTTTCCTATTTTCTTTATGTGAAATGACAATGAGAGTTGTACGTACAATCAAAGTAAAGCTTTCAACTTGGGGATGCAGTGATGTTACATAATTGTTTGCCTAATTCGGCGCCTTTTCTATGTCTTTATTGAAAATGACAGTGAGGTGTCACCTTGTGAAATTAAAGCTTACCCTCTGGAGGTCCAACTGCACAGGACCCAAGGGTCAACGGGAGATCAAGTTGTAAACAAGTGATGGTTCGAATTCATCTTTGCTCATGTATCAAACATCTACTTTAAATAAAATCAGTTATAGATTTCATTTTAAAAGACGTTTTCTGGCATCAAATGCAACTTAAACCTAGCAAACCATCTACTCTTTTAAATAATGCTTTTTATGGTTTTTGCTATTTCTTGTAAATTATGCCTGGCGACCCGGCACAGTTTTTTAAAAGTGTGTTTGGGTAAATGTCTGACTATTAAATGCGTTTTCTTTTCATACAACAATTAAAATCGGCCAAACAGTGCATGAGTGTAATTAGGTGGCGCTCCTCATGCACCCCACCTTGGCACTAATGGAAGTCGTCGTGGGAAATATTTGAATTAAAAATTTTAATTTTTTAGGTTTTTTCTTTTTTTAAATTTTTAATACAATAAATACAAAATTATTAGGACAATATAAAAATAATAAACCTTTCTTATGGGCGAAAAACAAACATTTTATCGGATGTTGCTACGGTACTGTACAATCTTTGGTAAAATTAACTTGTTATTTTTTTTTTTAATTTTTTAGGTTTTTTCTTTTTTTAAATTGAAAAGTTGAAGGGTTCAATTGGAACCAAGCTTATGTCATGCACACACGATTTGTTTGAAATTGAGGGCGGCCCCCTCCTCAGGAGATCTTTGAGTCAGCCTTTAAGAGCAGTGGTAATTGAATAACCGATATAACGCTTCGTCACTAAATAACATTCCTTTTCGGGTTTGAATACATCCGGGCCTGGCCCGAAATATTTCTTTTAGGCGTAAAAATTGCATTTTCCGCTTCAACCTTTCATCCAAAAACAACCATCCACACACGTGGTATGGTTAGATCGGGTGCAATCCCAAGTGATGAATGGGTGTCCAACGCACCCCCCTTCGGGAGAAAGTATCAACATGCCTAAAACAACGTAAACAGCACCACAACATCAACCGGAACTTTTGTACCAATAGATACTATATCCTCCTGTTTCCATGACAAAACCAAACTATACAAACATGCTTGGCATTACGTTACAATGACGTCGTAAATTTTGCATTTCGCAAAATTGTCATTTCCATATACACACATTCAATTTTTGCCCAAATATGTTAGGAATATCCGATTTTCACTGCGGTTTTCGGCTCGACTTGAAAGAGAGCATTGGAGGTGCTCTATAGTACTCACCCACTTTTGAAAACGGGCTCTAGTTTTCGAGTTAGGGTAGGGGGTCGAGTAGAAAAATGCCATATGGAACCAGGTGTTAGGGACATATGTTTGGATCATCACCTGGGGATGTAAAATCAAGAATGGTGGCATCTTTTTGTATGGGGCCAAAAAGGTTCAAATTGACCAATTTGGGTCAGACCATAGAATTGGGATTATTATTCAGACTCATATTGAATGAAATACTATTTCATTCCCCCGTCATATTATTCAAGAAGAATTTGAATGTTGTAATCTGGGTTAAGTTGTTACCCCAGAAAGGACAAAAATGGTCAAATTGACCCAAATTAGGTAAACATCATAGAATATTTTTTTGCCCTCTAACGTCATATTTAAATGGTAATACTATTTAATAATTCCCCTACTAATATCGCCTATATTCAAGAAGAATTTGAATGCTTGGAATCTGGGGTTATTTTTTTTTTACCCCCAGAAAGGGTCATAAAGAAGGGGTCAAATCGACTCAAAATGAGGTAATTCATAGAATGGTGATTTATTTATTCCTACTTCAGTGAAATGTATTACTATTTAATTCCCCTACTATATAGCGGTAGAGATTCAAGAAGAAATTGAATGATGGAATCTGGGGTAATTTTTGAACTCAGAAAGGGCCAAAAAAGGGTCAAACTTGACCAAAGTATGGTAAATCATGAAGGTTATGTATTTTTATCTTTAATTTTTTAAAAATGTAAATAGTTGTTTCATATTGCCCCCTTATATAGCTGTAATGGGAAGACTTTGAAGGTTGGATCTGTGGTTAAAAGTGCCCCACAGAAATGGCCAAAAGGTTTTAAAAATTTACCTTGAAATGGTTAAAAAAACAGGAAAATTGTATGTGGTATGCATATGTTTCAATATTAAGAAGAGGCAAGAATTAACTCATCATCCAATTGCCAGTTTGACACTATTAACGTTTATGCAGCCAAAATTGACAACTTGGATTAATAATGGTCAAATTACACACACACAAACCCAGTTTGGTTTAAATGCTATTAATCATAATCCAACGGTTAACTATCTGTCAGTTTTGCCTTCTGTTAAATTGGTCCTATGCACAATCTCATCTTGTAACTCAGGGAGGGCGGTGGGTGCTGACGCTCCCATTCCACAAAGTCCCCTAGCCACCCATGACAGAGACCTGAAAAAATAGAGGCTTGTGTGAAGACAAGCCAGATGTCCCAAAATGGGGTTTTCCGAGTGACAAATTTGTAAAACATGTTCAAAAGAATGGGGTACTTTTTTGGGGGTGCATTTTTTGCAAATGTTCCCAAAAAGGGGACCTTTTTGCGTTGGGGTGACAAATTTGCATCCATTTTTGTCCCTTAAAATAGGGTCTTTGGTGACAAATGGTAACATTGCAAAAACAATAATTGGGCTTTTGTAGGTTTTATTAAAAAATTGGGGTTATTTCGGTGACACGGACGGTGCAGAAAGAGGGGGCCTTAACAGCCCCTTACACATTTCCGTTCACTCACCACTTCACGCCGAAGATGGAGGGCCCCCCGAAATGTAATAATAATTAATAATATTTTTATTTTTAATGCGCGAATATTACTGACACGTGGCCTCAAAGGCGCTGTGCTACCAAAAGCCATGAAAAGAGGCTCAGCACATTAGAGAAACCATACTACAGAACAGATTTAAAAATGAAGAGCTCGATTTATAAGCAGGTTGAAATCAAAGTACCCGGGAGAAAACCTGCGGAACGAATAATCGAAACCAAATTCACATACGCCACCGAGAACGAGCCTCCTGCCAGGAATACACCCGATACCCGTGGTGAAAGGCGAGGGAAGATATACGCTACGCCACTCGTTCCCCCAAAACCCAATTTAACTAAATAACACGCCACACTTTTAGTCTTTTTCCTTAGTCTATAGGTACCCATAATTGTATCCATTAGGAGAACAGTTGGTCTTTCCCGAAGGAAGCTCTCCTAAAAGTTGTTAAATAAAAATCGGATCCTTTATTTCTGCCCTGAAATTACACACGTTTAATCTCTTATGGTTAAGTTTTTAATAATATGAAAGTCTGTTGTGTCCAGAGCGCTAAGATTGCCTTCTACAGGACCTGTGTGGAAATCATCTTAATCAATCTTACGTAAATGGGCAAAACAGTGACAATCACAGGGGGCGATGCATTACCGTTAAATGCAACTTATACCATGGCAACTCATCGAGTTTACAAAAAAATCTCCTGGAAAAACATCCTTCCGAACATCGGATCTACATGGTGAAATACCTCCTATGGCTCTCCACCCTCGTGCACGAAAGGATGCACAGTTAGTGGGCTTGCTTTCAAAGTCAAGACCTATATATCAGACCTTTCTTCTTGGCGTCCTTTCCAATGTCCAAGTGAGGTACTATCTTAACGCTGATTGCATTCCTCAGAGATACCAACTTTACTTTGAAGTTGGAGCAGCAATACATGATAAAGAGGTTTTGCGAAGAAGTACGCCACGGACTTGGCAAAAGTCGAAAGATGATGATGAGATTGTCCCACCCTTTGGCCAACATTGGGCAATCGTTTCGTCTGAGGCACAATCTATGTGTTGCCAGCTTACAAAAGTTCAAACATTTGTCTATTCAGTTGCTTTTTTCTCAAAACATTTAAAATCTTCCAATATTTTGCCCAATTTTATCGCTTTTTAATTCTCAAACACTCTTTTGGGTCTATTGTACCTCTCTTTGGGCCCTTTCTCGGGGTATTTTGGAGTCAAATATATTAAAGATCCACTCGCTAATACCTAGTCCCCTGGATCCACAGATTTTACATGAAGTGATCAGAATAAAGTATCCCCTGTAGAAAAGTTACTATTGGCTCAATTTACGTACGTTGTGAATCGTAGGACTTACAATATTTAACTTAGACATTATGAGTGAAAAAAGTGCATAATTTTATTAGTTTTACACAGTAGTCTAAGGAGACTTTCATAAATCACACGTTTTTTTTAAGAGCTCTATCGCTGCATATCAAAACTATTGAAATATACCGGCACGATATTTAACCGATGTGTATGGTCGAGAGGCGATTCAATCAAGATAAACTATTAAATTGGACGTTGTATATTGTGCTCTTTTGGGTGTTCTTTTGACCCAAAAGGTCAAAATTTATGTTTATTTTTTCAAGCTATTTAGTTTTAAGTTTAAAATGCTGATTACCCACCCTTGCCCATTTTTTAACTTTACGACTCATATCTTCTGTGTCAATTGTGCTTTTTTTTTTGCCTTGCTGGGTCAATTTCTTTGACCCAGATCCAACATTCAATTTTTTTTTTCTCTTGAATCTCTGCTATATGATGGAGAACTGAATACTACTGCATTTTAAATATACGGGTGGGAATAATCAATCACCATTCTATGATTTTTACCTTAGAATCTTGTCAATTTTAAGCCCCTTTTTTTATTTTACCTTTTCTTGGGGTCAAATTTCCCTGGATGCCAACATTCAAATTCTCTTGAATCCCCACGGGCTATAGAGTGGGGAATTAAATCTATTACATTTTAAATTAAGTGGACTAATACAAATCCCAGTCTTATTGATGTTTTAACCATATTGGGGTCATTTTGACCCCTTTTGACCCCTTGCTGGGGTAACAAATAACCCAGAATTCCAACATTCAAATTCGCCTTAGTGTTACCGCTAATGCAGTGGTAAAATTACATACTACTCTACTTCAATAGTGAAGTTGAATACACCATTCTAATATTTTTTTACCTTATTGGGGTCAATTTTGACCCTTCTGTTTTGGTCCTTTTCGGGGTCCAGAAATAACCCCCAATTCCAACATTCAAATTCTTCGTGAATATTAGTGGGGATGTAATAGTAGTCAATTTCATATATGAAGTCTGAATAATTATCACCAGTCTATGATTTTTACCCAATTTGGGTCATTTTGACCTTTTTTTGGCCAATAAAAAGAATTGCAAGCAAACAACTTCTGTAGTTCACCCTACATCCCCCCAGGTGATGATACCACATATGTACCTAACAAGTGGTAGCAATGAAATTTTCTACTCTTCCCCTAAACCCTCTTTGGTGGCCCCAAAACGTGTCCCTGGCTACGGACTAAGAATAATGTTTTTGAAGTTCGCTAATTGCGAAACTATAAATTTTCCACCTATATTCGATAGTTCCATACTTTCCTCACATATGACATCATATATACGTCATAATGGGATGTTGGTACTATTGGCTACCAATGGAAGAAAACCTCTAGCTACCCTGTGAGGACTTTATTTACAGGATCGATGTTTTACTAAGGAATCCGGGGGGTGTGTTCACCACCCACCTCGGAGTTGTGGTCACCAAAAATGCTCATGTAAACGAGCATTACAATGGTCAATGCCATCACCTAGAGTAAAAATGGAGAAGCCCAATCCTCTCAAATAGGGACTCAATTCTTCATGCTGTAATCAGGTATTGTATTAGTTTCAATATGTAATTTGTTCTTATAGGGGGGACGGGGGGGGTAGAAACCCACAGGTCTATGAGGATCATCACCTGGCCCTCAGTTCAGCCGAAATGGCACATTTTTGAGAGCGCCCCCAATTGTCACAACGGTGAGAGTTTGCCACAGTTTGAAACCTCGTACTCAAAGTCCCAAAACTTACCCTTCGCTCAGATGCGGCCCTCTCCTTGGGTATGCCTCGGGCCAAAAAGAAAGCTGTGACGGTGGCCTGTTCGATGCTGGGCCCTCCGCCTTTGAATGGAGTTAACCTACCACCAGCCGTGGTCCGAGAGCGTATCTTCTGCCTTTAAAAGGCTCTCTTAAGTCACAGATTTTCCCGAGCTCTTGATGTTGTTTTGCCTTTTTAATTTAATTCCCTGTCAGCGCCTTGCCTACTTACAAGGCCTCTATAAGTCTTCATTATTATTATTATTTTATTAGTTCTACGTTTGATATTGTCTAGACTAACCTGAGAACAGAATGCTAAAATGCGTATTTATCATCAATCATCGATTGTTTGGTATTTAGAATTGGTATCCCAGTAATGGGACTGTAAAAGCGCACTGGCACCTTTTCACAAGATATGAAAAGTTTTTTCTTCTTCAATTTGCTCTCAAAGGATAGTCTAAGGCATTGGAATAACAAGATATATTTTACCATACAATAACTAACCACCCACCCCAAACAGATGGGACTGGATAAGAGGTAAAGACATCCAGGTATTTTGTAGCCAACTTTAATTTTCCCATAACTTTAAATCAACAATGTGGTATATTATCATGAATATTTTGACTCGTCCTCACTGATATTCAAACCACAAAGGTTACAGACCCGTCAAACAGTTGTGCATGCGTGGGAAACATGCATACGGCGTCGTGTTCTTGAGTTAAAACGCCATTTTTCTGTCGTCTGCTGAATTTAACGTCAATTATAAAATCGTTCTATTTTACCCCTTAAAGGAAAGCTGATTTGGTCTTAATCCTTTTCGGGTGAGTTTTTGTATATAAAGCGCATTACAACATGCGAAGCTTGAATATAAAACCAGTTTGTCTCAGGGGAGGTTTGTTTTTGATCATGGAGTGTCATAACAACTCCATGTTCTTAACTGCGGGGCATTTAATTGTTGGTGTGACTATTTCTGCACTCATGTTTCCCCCCCTCATTTTTGGTGGAGTTCTAGATTGATGTGTCGCGTGCGCGTTGGCTCTAACCGCGTCAATCGATTTTTGGTGTATGTATGGGCATGTAGGCTTTTTCAAGTGTGTTCGTGTACCTCAGCCAATAAACGTTTTCGCTTTGTGTTGTGGTACTTCTGTTATCGCGCTGTGGCATTACATGTTTTGATATCAAAGAGTGGACTGTGGTCAAAACTAAGGTTAGTTAGGCGTATGGTCTCAAGTTAATATTCTAGCACGCGTTACCTTGAGATAACCACGTTTTTTTTTTTTCGCTTCTCAGTTACTGGCTAATGGATAATGTGTCAGTTAATTAAGTTACTTTCGTGCCACGTTTGAGATGAAGTTATGCAGAACATGGAGTAGGAAGGGAGTGTTTGAATTTGATAGGTTCAGACTAGTTTGGCATGATAGCCGCATTTCATCAGTTTTTTCTGGAGATGTTGGATGGAACCACAGATGGGAAAAGCTGCAAATGTAATTTAGTTGTGGCTATGCTGCTGTTTTGGGAGTTCGTTTTTGAACGTTTATGCGTATTTTTTATTGCCCGTCATACAATTTCGAAAACAAATGGCACAAGGGGTTTGGTGTATATTGCGTATTGGGTTACCGTGGTCAAGCGTTCGTCAACAACGCTCCGGTTTATCCCGCGTTAGCCGGAATTTTGTTTAGAATTGCTGCCGAAGAATAGAGTGAAGTCAATACGTTTCTCTCGTGCATGCGTTGCTAATTTTAGTCCTGGTGAAAAAATATGTATGTATATGTCGGGCGATTCTAGAGTGTGGTGAAGGCCGTACTGTATTGGGTTAAAATGAAAATTGTTCTGGCGTGTACAACCAGAATGGGTATGTTATAGCGAAAAGTTGGGTGTTTTCTTTTGTTCATTGTTGATTGATACGCGGTTACGTTAATGAGCGGAATGTGGGTTGTGGTTTTTGGTGTGGGTGAGTGTGAACTCGATCCAAGTTGTGGTGTGCTATGGTAGGGGTGCATATAAAGGATTTGTTCGTTGAGGGCTTCTGCTTGATTGAGTGTGTGCAATTTTTGGTCAGTGGGTATGTTTGTTTGTAAAAGTTAGTGGGGAGCATATAGATACATGTAATGATTATCTGTGTTTTTATTGGCAGTGTGGTGCACAGTACGTCAAGTGGCCGGTGTTACTGATTCATAGAATTCGAGGTTTATAGCAGATTCGTAGTTCATAATCCAGTTGGTGGTGAAGGTTTCTCTGTGGTGAACGGGCTTATGTAGGCTAGATCGTTCATTTTATATTGGGTGAATGGGAGGTTGCGATTGTGAGTGGTTTTCTTTTATTCGTATATCTTGGAAGTTAGTGTGGTTCTAATGAATGATGTATAATTTAAATATGTTGTGGAAAAGTCATGTTATGAAGTGTAAGGTTTCATATGCATGGGTATGATTGCGTGTCTGCGTGATTTTTTTTTCTTGTTCTTGGAAGTGACATCATTCCGTAATTTATTGTTTCCGTTCATGGGAGTTGCGTTTTAGGCTTAGTTGTTGGGTGCGTTTGCGTGTGTCAATGTGGTTAGTTGTGGGTTTGCTCTGTAGTGGTGGTATTATGTGCAGCGAGTTTATAAACCTTGAACGTTTGTCGATTCTTCTCCCGTAATTTAATATTACGTAATGTGCATAAGTGCGGAAGCCTTACCTGTTCTTTTTGTTAGGCTTGGATGTCAAGTGGAGCTCGATCGTGTGTGATAGATCTATAGTTGTTCAAGTCGCGTTACCGTTTTGTTTAAATTACCGCCATCAGCAGTGTGTTGTGTGCAAAGTATTGTTGTTTGTTATTCATCTTAAAGGAATGTATGCAAAAAAAAAAAATGAAAGTTACGTGTGCCAGTGCCGTCAGATCCAAGTGTTTATGTTATGATGTTGCAGAGTTTACAGGTTTGCAAATTATCTTGTTCATTAGGCAAATCGCCTGTAAGTGATGCACCTGTTTGTTTTCTATTAAGGGTTAATTCTATGTTATTTTATCTGAGTCGTGTGGTGGTTGTGAGGACTGAGTTATTATTCGGGGCGTGTATTAAAGGATATGCTTGTTTTATTCATTTTCCATAAAAAAGGTATTTCGCGTGTTTATGACTACTGTGTAATCTCAGGATAGAAAGTACAAGTATAGTCAGGTTGAGATGTAGTCTGTGATATGTCTTTCTCTTCCATATCGATCTTTACTCTTTCTCTTTAAACGTTATTATATTTTAATTGTAATTATGATTATGTGTAAGCCAGGGAAAGTACAAAGTAAGGTTGGAGGCTACGTGCGTGTGTTATCTCTTTTTCTCTTCAATCTTTCTATTAGTTCTATTTTCTCTTCATATTGTTTGGTCTTTCAAATCTTCTAAATTGTCGTAGTTAGGGAATCTGTTCGCTGTTCGTTGACTCTCGTTTTCGTTATTTTTTATTCTTTCCAGAACCGTTGGAAAAACCACAACTGAATCACTCGTGGGGGGGAGGCTGCTCTGTGGCCCCTACCAGTCACGTTCAAAGATGGAGCCTTATCTATTATATCACTGAGCGAAGTCAGGCGAAGCCTAGCATCCCGTGCAAGTTATGTCAATGTTCGTGTTATGTCATTGATGCATCTACTGTTACATTGAAGTAACGTATATGTCATTTAATCCATGCGAAGTCTGAACCAGTTTTCGTTGTGGATAATAACATCAGAAGATGTTGATGGGAATGCTTCAACTTTTTAGTGGAAATTGCAATAAGTTACCAGTATCTTACTCCGCGCGCTTTGTTGTTAAATTGTCGTTCATGTTAACAACGCTTCTGTGTTTTCTACCATTTCGTATGATATGTTGCAACGCTTCAAATTACATATGGATTACGGTAGGCTGTACGTAAGACCAGATCGCCTTTCTAAATTCGCAGTTTTTATTAGGACAGTCAACGTGTGTCGCGGTCGTGATGCTTCGTAAAGTGGCCTTGCGTTTTTATGCGTAGTTTCAATTCTTATTATTTTTTAACATTAACGTATCTAAGACTTTGGAGTTCATCCTTCAGTAAGACTGCAAGGATTAGCCTTATCACGCAATTTCTATAAACTGATTCAAAGGAAACAAGTATTGTACAAGCTGTAATACAAAGAGTCTACTCAATCTAAACTCAAGAATATCTTAAACCAAGCTCACACCAAGACTTTCGAAAATAAACCTACATGTCTCATGACTTTATGAATTGTTTCAAATTAGCCTGCAAGTGACAGTTCGTGTCGTGTCTAGTAGCACAGGACTTTCGATGATAACCTACATGTATCATGCCTTTATGAATTGTTTAACTTAGCCAGCCAAAAGTGAAGTTTTGCCGTGACAAGGCCCACATCAAGACTTTCGAAGATCATTGCATTATGAAAATGTTTAAAATTAGCCCGCAAAATGAGGTTGGCCGTGACCAAGTCACATAAGACTTCGAAGTAAACCGATATGTATTATGCCTTATGAATTGTTTCAAATTAGCCAGCAAAATGAAGGGTTTGTGCCGTGTTCGGTGCGCAGAGATTTTTCGAGTCATATGTTGAAGTGTTTTGATTTTATAACGTGTGGGTATGCTTTGTTAAAGGGGCATGCGTGTGGGCTACAGGTAATCGAAATTATTCAGTATGAACAATAATTACCCCTAGTTGGTGCGGTGCTTGGAAATGTTACCTATTTGTTAGTGGTATGTAGGTAATTCGTTTTAAAAGCGATATTGCTTGCAGCCTACCTTTTTGATCGTGCATATGAGACCTCATATAATTATAAATTATAGGCTGATAGTTTTTAATCATCATGCTGCTGTTTTATATTTTCTGTTTCGGCATTAATATCTCGAAGTTTTATATTATGTGATGTTTCGGCGTCTATACTCTCGTCCTTTTGAGTATTGAGTATTTTTTTTTCTCCTTTTGTGATTCGTGGCTCTAGCTACAAGTTTGGCTGCATCTCTCAGCGTTTGGCGTGTTGTTTAGCATCAAAGCGCGCTGGTTTTGCGTCCTTACTTCGCGGTTACTGATTTACTGCGGTGTATAGTTGTTTGTAGGACAGCAGGTTGTAACATAGTTAGTTCTGTTTTATAATTTATTCAAATATCATGTTGTGCGTGGCGTGCCAGATGAAATGGATTTGATATGTGGTGATTAAGTCAAAGTTATCGTTAAAATTTTTAGTAGCTAACCATCTGCATTTTCTTGTTTTCATGCTGTGTGGGTTCACAGGGTGTGACTCATGTTTTTTCCCTGTTTTTGGTTTTTTTAAAAAAAAAAAAACTACGCATCCTTGTTTTCTGCTCGGGGCTATTGCATTTTGGCCATTTTTCGCTTTTTTTTTTTTACAGCTTTTTATAAAAATCAGGATTTTCTGGCAAAAAACTCAATTACACCCATGGATCATGAGACCCTGGAGGAGTGTGCTCAATTGGTTGGGGCAGCTCGATCGCCTTTTGGGTCAGATAGGAATTTTTTTCCCATTAGGATTTTTCCTTGCAAGCACATTTCAAGTTTTTATCCCTTGGGTTTTTCGCCTATCTAGGGTCCATGCATGTCTTGCTGCTAAACTTTTTCCGATGTTATTTACTTATCTAATAAAAATATCATGATATTTATCAATGCGTCAAGCATGAATAACTTTAATGGATGTGAATACAGTTTACAGCTGTAAGTGTTTTATCAATATAAATCTCGTAATAGGAGTATATTAAGAGAAAGTTATTCAAATTCACCTATCTAATACGTTTTGCTGTTAAATTTTATAAGGCCGAACAATGTAAGGCTAAGCTGTACGAGATCATACATTTACAAATAATTAAGATAGTCACACAATTCAAGTGTAGCCTTAGAAGTTAGTTGGTTTCTTTTCATGTGGTTTTTTTTCGCCAGGTTTTGATTGTTTGTACGGCAGTTATCGCCCGTCCGTTTATTTTGGTTTTTTTCATTCGGGTTTGGCCGCCAAGTTTAGCTGCCTTTTTTCGTGCAAGTTTGCTGCGTTTTTTTCACATATTATGCTCAACGATTCACTACAAGAGGGTTCACGCGTTCATTTAATTTGGTTCCGCGCGTTCCATGTGCGGGCAGTTTTTTTAATTTTAAAAAGTCTCCCCCCCCCCCCCCCCCCATTCGTTTCCACCATTTTTCTTCTATGCATATATATAGCTCTCGCATCCGTTTTTTTTCAAACTTCGTCTCTGAACAAAATTAAAAAAAAGGGGGGGGGGGTTGGCAAGTCCCTTTTGCAGTCATTTTTGGCGGTTTCCTTTTTATTTTGTTCATTTCCTTAAATTTTAAGGCCAGTCTAGTAATCTTTAAAGCTAAGGCATGCATTTCAAACACTGCACCGGGTTAATAATCCTTGATCAGGGTTAAGGATAATTTATTGCCTCTCAAACAATAATAATTTGTGGCAGGGCATTAAAATAATTTGGCAATATAAGCTGGAGAAATATAAATTGCGTTAGATGAGGTAGACTGTTAGCGTAATCTTTGGGTGTATCCTCAGTTCGCATGCCCAATTCGTATTTGCAATTAGCCTGTGACTAGTCTGTGAATGTCTGAGTTCAATATTGACTAGATGATGCAATTCTAGCAGACTGCCAGGGCGATCCCTGCGTTAAATGATTATATAATGTGAGTTTTCTGCATGAATATTAAGGTAAATATTTGCATGATTCTATGCCTGTATGTTACTATGTAAAATTGCAAATTAAGCTTAGATTGGTCTGTCTACTTTTCAATGGGCATCTCCCTAAGTGTACTTTTCGGACAAACCTATTTTTATTCACTGCTTTAACGAACTAGATCACACTGTCTAGCGTTTTTATAGAGGGCGTTTCCCCTCTAAAAGTTCAATGTAGATTTAAGATAGCAATCCAATTATTCAGCTCCGTGTCGGGACACGTTGACCTAAATTAGTATCTTCGCCAATTTAAGTTATTTGCTGGCATCCCAAATTTAGCGCATCAAAGATGTACCCTGTGTATGAATGGAGGGGCACCTCCCTGTAATATTACTTAATATTAATAGAAACGTGCAAATAGGTTATAGTAATCATGATCAATAAGAAGGTCCTGGTAAATCGGTTGTTACAAAACATGACCACCAACAGTCTTGCGTCTTTTCCCATATTTTTTAACCGGTCCTGAAAGGACATCATTCAACCCCCCCCAAATCAGATTTGTGTGCATAATTATTTTTTGAACAGTATAGGTATCCTAAAAACCCGCACAAGCTCTGCAAGTGTAAGGTTAGCAACCTATAGGACAAAATTGGATATTTTAGTCATTCTGTCCGTACGGACACTTACTACAATGTTTGTAATGATATGGGGATTATATCTATGAAATGCTGTTTTCTTCCTTTCTATCAAATTTTTTCAGTTGAAAAATATATAATATTTTTTTTATTTTTTTTATTTGTCACTTTTAAGCTATTCTATTAAATTTCATAAATCAATGTAGTTGTCTTTAAAATACACTTGAGCTTATTAATATAAACGAAAATGCATATATCTTGTGTAAATATTACCTCGAACTATATATGAAACAAATCGGGATAATTATAATATTTACCCTCCATGATAACCTTAATAATTTTTGGACTGTGTGATACGCAAAAGGTTGACAGCACACATTACCTTTTTAATTGTTAGACCAGATGAGATGGCATGTTCATTACACATTTTTAACCCAGTATGGAACATTACAAAAAATTTGGGGGGTTCACCCCTGGAATTTATCACCTTCCTTATCTCAAAGTGCTCGAGGATGGACAAAGTTGCATCATCAAGATTGGACTCAGCAGGTCAATGTCCTAAAACCATCAAACTCGGAGCCCTTGATTACCTGCTAGCCATATAGTATTTAACAATTTTGGAAAAACCCTCGATTTATCCATGGGCATCTGGCATTATGTCTGTTCTAACAAGATATAAAAACAGGCCCCCACATATAGATTTAACACCTGCTAGCAATTAAAATTGCCGGGTCTGGCTATTATTTTCGATTGCCGTCAAATAAACGAGATGGAGAAGGAGAAAGTGGTAACAAATTATACGTGATTGAAATTCTTGATAGGATTTCGGTTTTCTGAAAAAAAAAATTTAGTTAGCAGTGAGGAAAATAATATCGAGGGTTTAGTACAAGAAGGCCACCATTGCAATAGCTGCCATTTGTCAGTTGTGTTTGTATTAAGTGTTATACCTGCCAAATCTAACATGTGTCAGCTATTGCAGGGTCAAAGGTAAAATTACCAAATGCGCAAAAATTCCACAACTAAGGTCCGTGCTCTTTGAGCACAAAAATGTCTCTAGTTTATTTTATTTCTCAATTTTACTTTGGAAAAGATTTCTCACGGGTAAAGTACTTTGTTTGTCAGAAAAGAGAACATGGAATTCCCCTAGTGCTATATTGAGATTATGCAGGTGTTGTATACAACTAGATAGAGATGAACGGAATTCCCCAAAAGGCTATATTTAGAAACCGAGTCAACTTGTTTATGCTTTGAGATCAAAACAGACTGCAAAATTAGGTGGTTTCCCATGATGTTATAAATGTAAGGTGATGCAATACAGATGATGTAATTTATGTAAAATCCAATTGAACAGTGCAAGGTTATGTTTATGCATAATGTGGTAATATCTATTTTAAGAATTGGGGAATACTAGTTGTGAAATCCTTATAAACACACTGGCCAAAAGTAATGCAACATGCAAAAAACGAAATTCGTAATCACAAATTGATTTCAAATTATACCATGTATTCTTGACCACATCTTACATATTAAATGTCAAAGTTATTGGTTTCATACAGATGTTATTCTCCAGAAACCTAGAGGGTGAAACATGGTTGTTTGATTTGTTCAGTTCCATAAATATGGCGATTGTAAAGGAAACTGCGAACGATTAAATTGCCGTTTGCACTCCGATTTGAATACAGACAAAAGAAATGGCTTCCAAAATAGCCGCTTAATGAATTCTTGGGTTCGTCAGGGGTTATTTAATTGTTGTTGCAGAAGAAAAAATGGAGAGTGGTTTTGAGGACGGTGTGTTTTTTTTTTTGCAAATGAGATAAAGTCAATGGAAGACGGTGTTTGTGTGGTCTTAGGAAAAAACTGTGTGAAAAATTGGAGGGAAATCAAAATGCTGACTGTCTGCATGAAAATAACGTTGATTTAATAAGCATGTCTAATATAGTGTTCACAGTGCAGACAAAACAACAAACAATGTCAAAGGTGCGCTTTTCTTTTGCGCGTAAACATTTTGTTTTGCTTTTTGTTGTTCTTCGTTTATTTGTATTGTTTATTCTTTTTTTTTTTTTTTAAATCTGTTTTCATGTGACCGCTTTCTCGCCATTAAATTCCGAGTCAACGGCCCTGACGTGCTGCTCCCGTTTTCTATTGCCATTATCTCATTTCAGGTCCATACAACCACTCCGATTGTTATCCTAAAATTTTACACTAGGACCCTGACAAACCCATATAATCCATTTAGTGATTATTTTGCAAACCCATTTGACGTCCTGTGCCTGTTTTCCTGGCTTGCAGTACAACGAAAGATATCATAGCTGGCTTCGTAACCGCCATATTTAGGGATCATGGCAAGCAATCAAACGTTTTTTCCACTATTTGATTCTGTCTGAATCGTAATTCTGAAAATAATTAAGTAATGGTAGTCAAGACCTCCTGGTGCAATTTTAAATCCATTTTTGAATATAAATTGTTTTTCTGCTGTTGCAATAAATTTTGGGTCAGTGTGTGTATAATGAGAGATTGGAGAAGTTAGATTTGCCAGCAGTAGACTAGGGCTATATACATAGTTATAACTAGTATGATTGCAATAATGGTAGATTTGTTGTCATTATTAGGCCAAGGATTTCATATATTGGCTACACAGGAGGGCTTGGAGAGCTGAACTATTTGCTGTCGTCTTTGAAGCCGAACGAGCTTCAGTTTTGGAATCCAAAAGGATTCAGTTTGTTAGTCCTAAATGTGGACAGTAGCGGCAGACTGATGGTGGTAGAATACCCGGACTGTATTGCAGAATACTAGTGTCGTCAGGAGATATTTAACATGTAGTCTTGAAATGCTGGACAAAAGTTATCTTCACAGGACTGAGAAGATTCCAAAATATCATTTTAAACAAAAACAAATTTTATATTTTGAAGCTGTCTTTTTGGAGTCTTCGCTGTGGGGACATTCGTTGAACTGCAACGCTTCTTGGAATTGTGGATATAAATCGTCACATCTGAAGTGACTTATATGTAAGACTTAGGTATAAATCTTAACAATTGATTGATCATTACATTGTTGCAATTTTGTTTTGGCCATAACCCCCATAAATCTTGAACCAATCTGATTAAAGTCATAGCAGCAGTGTTATACGATTTATATACTTGTGCACAAGGCTCATTTGTTGTGTTTAAAGGGTATTTCTGACCTTTGAAAGTCTACGAGACATCATCAGTATTTTGTGTACATAAACCTACCTGATAACACAAGCCAAGGGAATCACATATATTTAGTGCCTACTTCCATTAGTAACACAACAAAATGATATTGGCTTAATTTAGCGTTAAAAGCTGGCGACATATGGGGGAGCGAAGGGACCTACAACGCGAAAGCGACAAATTACCTAACCAATTACCCATTCATATCGACAAAAGCCAGGCACTTGATTTATGTGCATACACCGACGACTCTGTTTGTCGATATTCAGGGGGGGGGGGGGGGGGCATGGTATCCAAGGTGGATTTATCATGCTCGGGTAGGCCCTCCCAAACGTACCCTAAGCGCGGATTTCACTTGGTAAGTGTGAAAAACACCCTAAGCACGCAGTGGTTGATTTTGCTACCATAAACAAGTACTTTTGGCTTGATTTTGGCTACTTAAACCAAAGTGATTTGGCTTATTTTAAAACCCTAAAACAAGTAATTTGCATGACAGTTTAAAATACACCCTAAAAAGATTTTTTACATCGTTTTGCTACCCTAAACGAGTACGTTATAAAATGTGCCTTTAGCACTCTACTACAGGCTATAGGCTCTTAATGTATACAGTTAAAGGAAATTTTTGAAATGATTTCATTTAAGTTTTTTATTCCACTCTTCTGTGTAAAAGCATCAATTTACGCCTTATCTAGAGCTAAAAGTTAAAATTTAAATCTATACATTTAGAAATTTTCAGCGTCTTTTAAAGTGGGTCCCTATTTCTTTGAAATAATGGGTCTTATCGGTGTCGTAATTGACAGGTTTCTTTTCCTGAATATTCAGCCAGTCATTGAACTAAGTAAAAACCGGACTAAAATAGCCCTTGAACTTTTTTTATTGGCTATCAATTAGAGAAAGACCCTAATTCTGTTTCATGCACATAGGCCTATATCTAAAGTGCTTCCATTTTTAGTGTAGAATTAACACGCGAAAAATGAATGAAACCCCAAATTATACGGCTATATTAGTTGGAGACTGGCGACGACAAAGAGGAAAATAGCTACAATAAGGCTGAAAACGGTTAAAATCACTTGGGGGACTCTCCATGTGAAATCCGAACAAAAACAATAACGGGAACCTTCACCAAAACCCACTATTTTCGAGCATTTTATGTGATTTTTTTTTGCAAGTACTCAAAATAATCACACCCTAAAAAGGATTTTTCGCAGTTGATAAAACCATACCCTTATTTGGAATTTTGGACGATTTTGATACCCAAAAACAATGTACGCGCGTAAATCGCTGATTTCAAAAAGTACCCCTATTACCGTTTTTGTCACACGAGCCTGATATCCACCTTGGAATAAAGTGCACCCCCCCCCGGTTGATTTATTTCTTGCTGCGATCGATGCAAAGACAGTGGTGTTAAGCTGCCCACAAAACTTGATACTTTCGTCGGATGTTGGGCTGTAGGGTCTTTGGAACATGCTACGGGCGTGTGGAAAGTATGAGCGTGCATATTGAATTAGGCAGCCTAGTGAGATATCACCAGCCCCCCCCCCCCCCCCCGGGAAAATGTTTGGTGCTCTCAGAGCCCCATAGAGGGACTGGGTATAAAATACTGATAAAAATGTTCAATTTTCAAAAGGTCTATAATATGATGAAAAATATCTATAGAACCCTTTCGTTTTCTGAGATATGTAGCAAATAATTTGAATTTACACACATTCTCCTATGGGCGAATGATAACGTTAATCTCTCACGCAGTACCAATTTAGATTAATATCAGTCGCAGTCTGACACACCGACTACGCCGTGGGTAAATACTTCCCGCACCGCCGTGGGGAATATGCATAGCTACACTCAGGTTCCATGGTTTCGTTGAAAGTTGATGTCACCAAAAAGAGAAGAAATCCCTTTCAGGAAAATGCCGAAAAACCCATAGAGAATAAGCTTGCATTGTAGGTGATGTTGTGACCAGTAATTGTTAAAAAGTCGTGTGAAACAAATGAATTTGTGGAAAATGTCCCGACTAATTGTAGAAAATGTTATGTCTAAGTGTCCAATTAGCGTGTAGCACTCCATGTAATTTCTAGCTCAAAACCTAGAAAAATTGTAGTAGTTTTAAACTTCCGGTTAATAATGAAGAAGCATGTTAAGGAATTGAGAATTGGCGATATGGAAGATCAGTGTTACCGATAATAAAAATGTAATATAAAGAATTTATTTTTTAATATTTCCTTTTTAAAAAACCCACGAATTGTAGTAGTTTAACTTTCAGTTAGGTATTGTTGTTGTAGCTGTTTGGTAGCGCAAATGATCGACTTATTCCGTCCGCAACTTGTGTTACAGAACCATATCTTTTCGACTCACTATTTTCTATTTCCATTGCTAGCTCTGATGTTTTTTGTTGCAATTGATGGATTATAAGACGAATACTTTTGACGAACGCGACGCAATCCAAACCAGAGCCGGCAGAGAGGCGTTCTTTTGTAATACTATCACATAAATACGTTAACGGAATAAAACGCAAACATAATCATGAATAGCGCCGCTATTAGATGAGTCGAAAAGATGTGTCGTTTGGCAGCCTCCGCGTGGTTGGTGTCATGAATGATGGCTAGTATCAGAAATCGTGCTCCAGGAGCACATTTTCACTCGTCTCATAGGGTCTTAGGAGGTCATGCCAACATGCGTTATTTTCTTGTACACGAGAAGACAATACAATCGCTGTGACCTCAATAGCTGGTCGAAAATACTCTGGAAAACGCCGTGATTTGAGGTTCAAAACACCTGAATTAATTATAAAATAATGTATTATTGTTGCGGAATGTCAACTACATATCTATATTGGTCTAATATGACGTGAAAGGGTATTTAGGGGTTAAAAATAACGAATTAAAAGCGATTGAAGTAAAAGAATCCCACCAAATTTTAAAGCATCCAAAAATCATTAATTGAAATGTGTGCTACAAAAAAGTCTTTGTACGTATTACTCTATCTGTTTTAAGAAAGCGAAGCCCTCGGAACATGTATAACCTTACATTTATTAGCATCACGGATTTGAGTTATTCATATGCTATAAACATGGGCCTGATTTTCTTTGATTTGAACTGCAGACGTATGGCAGGGAATGTTGGCAATGGATGGACAATAGCAAGGTTCGTGTTTCCTATTGTATTTGTGAAAGCCCACGTAAAATGACCCCTGTCAAACAATTTTCACCTGTGAACAAATAGGGTGACCAATTGCCCGATTAACTGCACTGTCTGCTGATGTAAGAGTTATGGTCATAGCTAGCAAGCGTGAAAAGGTCGTGACAAGGTCATACAAATTCCGCATACACATTTTTGCTGAACTTAAGGAAATGGGTATTTTACTTGTAAAGCACAGACTACGTATTGAGCTATTTTATACTAAAAAAATAAGCATTTTAAAAGTAAATAAAAGCTAAATACTTTTAATTTAAATTAAGAGGAATAATATACCATTAAAAAGCGAACACATAAAGGTGTAACAAGTTGGTGGTTATTACAATAACAAATACCCAACTCTTCAAAAAATTTGCTTAAGAGCGCCCCATTTTTTTTTTAAAAAAAATGAGAATTTTGAAGGTGACATTGGTAACTGGCTAGTAAACCATAACCTGTGAATGGTTAAGCTCGAAAAATGTATGTTGTCTACACAAACGAAGAATTTTGTAATTAGAATATGATTATTGGTGATCCCGATAATTAATTCAACGCTGCTGGAAACGGCCTTCAAATGGAAATAGCCGGGAAATAGCGCCATGTGCGTGTCTACGCTCATTCAATAGTTGTTTTATTGGTTCAGGCCAAATCCAGTTAGAGGTGTATTTTTCTCGAGGTGGCACTATTTCATCATGGACGGACATAAACGTAGCATTTCCAGCTCTGCCGTTAAGTCCAATCTGGGATCCAAATTCTTATTACAAAATCGCTTATTTTATGATAAATACGCATTTTTTAGCATTCTCGTTCGCAGGTATAGTTTCCTAGACAATCGCCAACGTAACTGTGCCAAAATATCAAATTTTGAAATTGGGGGCGCTCTTCAAAAAATGTGCCATTATTGATTTAACTCAAATATATGTGATCACAACTAAAGCGACCAGTATTAAATATCTCTAGCTTTTCAATGGTGTAAGGTATGGATTAGGAAACTGGCAGCTAGGGAAAGAATTGGCAAAATTAAATTAGATGTGCCGCCTGGAAAATCACAAAGAGCGGAGTGATCTATATACCAGTCAATGAAAGACACGGTTGCAGATGATGCGATGCATGGACATTGGGGTGGTAATTGATATACAATACCCAAAGGATGTGTTTGTCACAACAAATGAAGGAGGAAAGGAGGGTGTTACCACCTGCTAAGTGCATTGGGAATAAGAAATTGTCGTGGCGAAACCATTAACACAAGAATGTAGTTCATTGGCATCGGAATTTTGACAGGATGATGTATATACTGGCCGGAAGATTTCGTCCCATTGGCGATTTGGTTTGCCAACTTAGGTCACATCTGTCACAATTTTTAATGGTTCCGACGGCCGGAGTACCAAACAGAAAATTAGACCATCAGGGAGTAATAAAAAGAACCAATTCCTGTCAAAATTTGATGAAGGCTCCAGAAATTGTGGAAAACGCGAACGTGGCTATTTCGCCAGTCACGCTATGACTTGGTAATTGAAAAGGACTGGAAATGGTATTGAATTTCCAGGTGTAGGTTAACACGTTCCCCGGACTTTGGGCTACTTCTAGCCTAGATTCTCTTCAGCGGTTCCATTGTTTTAGCGCAGTGAAGTTGAACCATTGGTGAAAGCTAGCGAGACATATCAATTCTGACCGCAGCCTGCTCTAGAATTGTAGCCAGAGTGTCTCGCCTCGTGGCCGTTTTTCAATGAAACTGCAACCCGATAACAGCTTGTGTGACCACACATATTTGCCGACGGGAGGTAAGTAATTGCCAATCTTTATCCCTAAAGTCCCTATATGTATTGCTAAAACTTGATGCTTGAAAAGGGTCTTTAACCTGAGAGGTACCTGGGAGAAAGAACGTAACTCTAACTTCAATGCTATCAATGGACCATACTGGTCTCATTTGCCGCATTTTAGACCTGGAAGGGAGGGAGAACAACATGCAGTCTATAGCACGGCTTGTTGACAGAATCATACGTAGCCATATTGAATTTAATGACATTAACAGTGACAACACAGATGATCGGATGTTGAAAATTACGTGGAGAAAGGAAGGCTTGTAAAATTATTGATATGTAATAATTGTGATGACATATGGACAGGGGTTACTAACCTTATGAAATAGAATTGGCTCAATATCAAAATAACCTAGAATTTAAAAAATTGGAAGGAATTAAATCATTTTACAATAATATGTTTGTGTAAACAATTAGATTATATATTCGGAAGATCACATGCATGAATAAAATTGAGCCAAGAAAGATATCATGTTTCTACCTATATAATAATAATAATACGAAAACTTGTTATAGCGATTTAACCGAAAAGTCCCAAAGCGCTTTACAAATAAAAACAGTAAACAGCAAAAGAACAGAAGAAAACCTTACTAAAGAACGAAATACCCAGCGAAAACAAAAAATAAAAGCTGCATAAAACAAAAATTAAATGTTACTCAAAATTGCCATTTCAAAAAGACTTATAATTGTTCTTCAGGACTTGGCTCCCTCCAGAATATCTCACTGACTTGATTCAGGATTCAAAGCCTGTTCGCACCTTCGCCATCTTCAAAACAAAGTCCACCATCAGTTAGCACAAGGCTTAACTGTAAAAATTAAGTGTTTAGGTTTTGTCACAGTTTTTAAACACCTAGAAGCGTGGTACTAAACAACAAAATAATAAAATACCAACGTTGTGGTCAAAAGGTGGGTATTTTCGTTGACCTGCTCCTTAAATCGCTAAAAGGCATTGAAATTCAGCATCGTTTTTCCAATTTTTAAACAGAGCAATGACAGTTTTAACTGACGCCTTAACGCTTTTTAAAACAATATACATTTGCCAGCCGTTTTGGAAGAATAAAACACCAAGGGTTAGAAGTTAAACACATAACACCAAAGGCTTTTAGAAGCTTAACACTATAGTGTTCAAACATAAACACAAAACGTGTTATGTTTAGTATCTAACCATTAGGATAATATTGTTTTAAAACGCGTTAAGCGTTCACGTTAGAAATTCACATGCTCTGATTTAAAACCAAAATGGGGAAAACAGCGCTGAATTTCAAATGCTTTTTAGTGATTTTCATATGAGCAGTGGTCCAAGGGAACAATACCACTTTTTGACCAAAAAGTCGGTTTTTATTTGTAATTTGTTGTTCGTTAACGCGTCTAGGTGTTTAATAACGGTTACAAAACCTCATTAAACACTTAATTTTTACAGTGTAAGCGTTGTACTAACTGTGGTGGGAGGTTGTTTGACAGTATGAGCGAACGGCTGGAACAAGTCTTGCACAGAATTTTGAATAAGTTGTATAGCTTAGAAATTTGAGAGTCGGAAGTCCGTATAAAAGGCTGTTGCACATATCAAGATGACAAGTGATGAATGCATGGACTAAAGTTTCAGTCAATTTTTGAATTTTTCATCAAGAAAATTTCGAATGCGACCAATTTTGAAGAGAGCAAAAGAAGCTGATCGGCGTGTATTATTTATGTAGACATCCCACACCATTTACGCCTCCCATAGAAAATCTGATACGATGGAACACAGCGCCACCAATTCCGTTTCCGCATCGCTAATTGGCCGGCTATTCTTAGACATGAGCTAACGTCATGGGACTCCCCTAGCAGTCAGACGTTTGTGTTAAACTCTGCGATTTAGCTGAACAAGGAATGGAGAAAAAAACTGGTTTTCGCGGTACCTGGATATCGCGAAAACGACGAATCAGGTGGTCGATCTGATGTTAGAACTGGGTTCCTGACAAAAAAAGACCAATTAGCCTCACGAGTTTTTGTAAGCATGGCGCTGTGCAGGAAATTGACAGCACAATCGAGATTGAGCCAGATAATAAGGTAAGGATTTTTCAAGTATTTTTCACGTCTTTTTCAGGTCTTGTTCAAATATAAACCTAAGTATAAACTAGTCAGATAAACTAGACAATTAATAGGCTATTTGGTGCGTAATCGTAAGATAGGCCAAAGTATTGTGCGCCAAGATTCAGTGTACAAAAAATCAAAATCAATGCTATTTGACCGGGTCCGAATATTTTAACAAGTTTGTGTACGTGTCACCCTTGGGATGACGTTTCATATAGAAGTCCCATTGATGCAAATCAGGTATTACAATTGATTCCGCCTTGCGCTGTATGGCGTTGTGCAGTAGCGCTTTGAAGATGAATATCAATACCTGTTTGCATCAATGGGACTTCTATATGAACGTTCTACGCCACTGGGGCATGTTACCGTCGTCGAAAACTTGTGAACTTCCTAGCGCAGTGAAGATTTACCAAGGTCGCTTGGCTCAAAGTACTTTCTTGTCCGTAATTGAACAAGGGCGGCCGGCTGTGTGCCAAGACAACACGTAATGGTGTGATCCATGCTGAGAGCTTACAATAACATCAAGATTACGAGCCGATTTTACAGGTTGAATAGGAAGGTTGACATGTCAAACAGAGGAAGTGGAGGAATTTTTTCTACAACTTAGATGTAATGTGAAAACTTCAGTTTTGTCTTCGTTTAGTTTCAAATCATTAGCTGTGAACCACGCTTACAATGTCAGCAATTACATTGGAACAAGAGTGCCGCTTTCAATGGGTTTCAATAATAACATAAACTTGGGTGTCGTCGCCATGTAGCGGATCGACTTTGAGTTCAGGTCCCCGGAACAATTGGACGATACAGCAGAAAACAAAATAACTGCAACGTTTTGCGAGATGATTTTTCGGTGAGTCCCGTAAAATTTCAAGGATGCAATATATATCATGTAATCATATTAGCTGCAATCTGCAGTTACGTTTACAAAGTTACATCTCTGCGTACGTCACATTACGAAGTAGTACCAATTCTGCAGTTATGTTTATAAATTAAATATGTTGTTAGTTACTTCTGCCAGGTTCAATCTCCAGTTACAATTTGCAGGAACAAGTCTGCAAGTCACATTTACGAAGTTACACTTCTGCGTTACATTGCAGTTACCCCCACCCCCCTTTCTGAAGTTACAATTCTTCGGTTAAATTACAATTCCGCAGTTACATTTCTGCACTTACACTTCTGAAGTTATAATTCTCCAGTTACGATTCTGCAGGAACAAGTCTGCAGTCACATTTACGACGTTACAATTCTGCAGTTACATTTCTGCAGTTTAAATATTTAACATTCGAAACGATTAAAGGTCGTGTTACGATCGCCCTGGGGAAACCCCCTGATTTACCCCGGAAGTAATATAGATTGTGGATCAGATGAAAAGTGTATTTTTCTCATGTCTCGTCATGAAATTGAGCCCCTAAACTAAAATCAATTTCATGCCCAAGATATAAACAAAAACCTCGCCGTTCCCGTTTTATGGTTAACCACCAAGATTAGCACAGTATGAAGAGGGATTTCAAACAGCCATTTTATTGCTCTACCATCAAAACCGCAAGTTTGATTCCCACGGTACTGATGGTGCGTATGTGCAAGGGCCAGGTCTATATCAAGTAGATGAACACCAATGACACATTAATCGGAACAAAGCACCTTTAAGAAATTGCGCGTAAAAAATATTAAGAATGAAGATATGCGAAAAGCTTTATAAAATATCCGGCATTAATATAGAGCATAAAATATATACATATAATTAAAATATGTTGGCGCAAGATAAGGATGCCAAGCACATACCGAAACCTAAGAATCAAGCGTAGTAATAAAGCATAAGAAAGCTTAACATACGTAACAAAACTTAACAATCACGTATAAAAAACGCTAAAAACAAGTATCAGACAGCCTTAGAATCGAACCGAGCATGAAAAAAAAAAACCTAAGAACTACTGAGAATACCTGAGAATTTAGCACACGAAAGACTAAGAACCAAATATAAAGCTTATGAATCAAACTATAAGAGAGCTTACTTTTGAACTAACCACTAGAAAAAAATGTGATTCACGAAAACAATGATTTGACGCATACAGAACAAATTTCGAGATTCTTGGGTCGGACCTGGGAATAAAATTCACGAAATAAAAAGCCTAGGCTATAACCCCCAATTAGTACACAGCCTTATTCAGTAGTTTCAATTTTTGTTGTTAAAAGCAAACTTAAAGTTCATTTGTCTCGTTTGGGGACATTTAAAATGAAAAAAAAAAAACATGTTGCTTTTTTGTCTGAAGGGGGTAAGTGGGAAATCCAAGATGGCCGCCAAAATCACTTGTAGCTGGGCAAACAATGTATATTAAATAACACAGGGCTATATAAATGTAGTCCAAATGGGAATTTTAATGAGTGGAAATAATTTGCTTTCATACTAAACATGTATGTATAGATTATAGGTAGTCCAGAAAAGTTATAAAACACAATATGGCTGCCAAAATGGCTGCCAATATACCAAGGTATTGCATAAAATACATGTAATGTGAAGCAAATATGTCGAATAGCATATGCAATGGCTATAAACATGTCAATTGTTAAGACTTTGAACGACATATATCTCTTCTCATTCATGCATCGTATTTGAAATACATTTTCCATCTCATATTTGTAAATCCAAGATGGCCGCCTCAAAGTAGGCCTTCAACACAATGCGCACACGCATAACATATGTTAAAAAGGGTAAACTGTGCATCCATCGTCCCAAACATCTAGTAGTTAATAACAATAGGTATGAAATGTGTTTTACTTCATGGATACCCACTGTTAGTGATTACAAAGTCTTTGTTCAGATTCTTGAAGTCATCAACAAGTCGTGATAAATCAGTTATATTTTTCTGAATTAATGCATTAATGTAGCTCATAACAGTCCTAACTACTTTGATCAAGTTATTCATTTTAAGCGTATTTTGAGTCTTGAGCTTGGTCAACAAAATATGAAATGACCTTAAATCGAAAATAAATTACGATGAATCATATCTAAAATTCAAAGAAACCCCAAGCACTATTTATATTTATATCAAGAATATTGATAGCTATTGCCATAACCTGAATTAGACATTGGTAAATTTATATCAAACCTGCCAGGAATTGAAATCAGCCCCTTTCCTTTTGATCATGAAGCTTATCTCTTGGCCAATAATTAATATCACCATAGTTGTCCTATGTGATAATGCTTTTAACAAACATGAGTGACTGAATCAATGGTAAATTTGAAATGTGTCAAAACCCACAGCCTCATTAGTTGTCATCTATTTGTTCAACATATTGCATTCCATTGTGACATTCATATTGATGGCAGCCACAGATTTCAGAGCAGGGCAACTTGTTGACTCGACAAGTGCAATTTCTAGAGCCCATCCTTTCTTGCCTCCACATTTTACTAGTTTATTTCGCTTTTGTGCTGGAGCATCAACATCTGACTGGAACAAAGTGGGCCATCGGTGGAGTGTCCATCCATACTCATCTGGTGAAGGAAGACCCGGTCCACTACTTAGAGAAGAAAAGATGAGATTTTTTGTTTTGGCCATCTTAGATTGTGCATCATGGATGGCAATCCATATTTTGAGTGGTGGTGCGCCGGCATCCGGTACCACCACGATAAAATATGATGCCCATCCATTATGACACCACTAAGATGGCAAAACAAAACATATCATCTTTTATTCTCATTCTTATTAGAATGTATAATTTTTGCTTCTAATCGACAGAATTTTATTTGTCCAAAAATATTCTAACATCAGTTCTTTTATTCATTTAAAAATTCCACCCCTCTTGAAAACAAACCGTTCCCAATCCAAAAACCAAAGTCATCGCGCGGTGATCGTCCGCTGCTTAAATTGCATTTGCTACCACGCGAAATGGCACGACGCAGTATAACGCGCCGTTTGCGCGAGTCAATAGTCGACTACACCGCGTACTTGCTGCACGCACTATCCATCTATGACGCCAGTAATTGATGGGCGGAGCTTTGACCTAAACCAATCAATTTCTTTTTAACTGGAATAAACCACGCCCACTGATAGAATTGGTGATGATGCCCATATCAGTGCATGTAGTGGGCACGGTAACATGGGAACCAGTGCTCCTTCAGTTGGGGAAGATTTTCTCCTTCAGCTTGACGATTGGAGTCAAAAACCATCATAGCTCCTTGACCTTAGTGGTGCACGTTGGACTTAGTACAGTAAGCGGACGAACCTCTGCAACTGGGAAATAGTCTCCTGAGAAGGAGGTTCGTCCCTTGACCAAGCTGTGTCCAATGCATTAAGGATTTCATCATCGTTACAGGACTTGAATATCTTAAAACACCCTTCCTTGGTCCTGCCAGCAAATTTTCCACTCATATCCGAGCCGGTAAAGGCATGGAAACCAAGAAGTGCTGAAGCCTGCTTGGCTCCTAGCTTCTCATATATGGGTTCTATTGGTATCTTCCTCTTCTTCTTTCCCGTTCCAGTGAAGAAATATGTATTCTTAGGTAGCTTGGGATACAAAGATATCATCAGCAAGAACACGTCAGTATCTGGTGAGTGTACAACAATCTCTGCATCGCTTTGAATTGAACTCGCATGAAGTAGTAGCAAGGTATCTGCCTCCTCTTGTTCGTGGTTCCTCATTTCATTTGGTTTCTTTCCCATATGTCACCATGAATCTCTTCAATTGATTCCCACTACTTTAGCTCTGATTAAGTGTCTTAATAGCCAAATATTCGGCCAGCTCTGCCTTTGTGTTGATGTCAGAGAGGAGGTTTTTCATGGATACATTCTGAATAAGAGTACTATCCTTGATATGATAGTACGTTGTCTTGCCCTTTGTTCGTTTCTTCCGTGTTGACTCTTTCAAAGACCCTGCTATATATCTGTCAAACACCAATCGTACTTCATCATATTGGACTGCTATGTGAATGACTTTCTCCAGAAAACTCTGTGCAATATCTTTGCATGTTCTCATACTATCTGTCTTTGATATTGAGTTTACAAGAGCCATTCCATCTAGAAGCACAATTTTATGTATTGCATCTGTAACATCTTGCTCAGCTTGTATTTCCTTATCTTGGTTAGAAATTCCATGCTGAACCAATTCTTGCTTCTTTAATCTTCAATCTTTAAGATCTAGGTCTCTGCGGCTCCTTGAGACAATTACCAGTCTTTGCAGGAGTTCTCGTTCTTCTTTCATCTTGATTAGTTTTGACCCTACTTTCATCTCCAGAACAGCACACGCACTCTTGAATGTTCCTAGTTTACTCTTCTTCATTGGGTCCCATACTGACAAATTTCCTTCTATTAGACGTTCTGTTGTGAATGATTCAAACATCCTTTGTCCAATTGTATCTCTTTCTAGAATATCTGTAGTCACTTTCGTATCCATAACTTCTTTAGTCAACAGATTGAATAGGTCCCATTCTTGCACCTGGAATGGATCTTCATGTTCTGTGATGATTGTAGTGAGAGTGGCAGCATTCTCGATCAGGCGCTTTTGTTTTCCTCCGGTTATCTCATGATGCTGTTCTTTCCTCTCTCTGTGATATCCATGATCAGATTCAAATTGTAGTACAATTTTTGATAACTCTGGTGCAATCAAGAAAAACCTGTCTAGTGTTTGCTCACTTTGAGTGATACCAATTATTCCTCCAGCAACTTTCAATTTTCTGTTTTCTTGTTCTATTGCATGATCTGGGCCGATGGAGGTGAATGCAGCAGCTCCATTTGATACACAGAAATTGCCGTGCATGAATTCTTTCCAGATGTCAGGGTGTTCCTTTTCTGTTTCTTGCATTGAAGCCAAATAGAGTGGGAGAAGGCGAGCATAGTTGAAATGGTCATGGGCAAAAAGTACTTGATGAGTGCTTCAGTACTTTCCATATGCAAAAGGAAGTCTCGCTGCCTAGTTGCCCGCACGAATTGCAGGATTGTTTCGAACTGTTTCAAGTAGTTCAGAATGAAACGTTGGATAGCATTGCAGTTGTTCTCAAAGTTTTGAAGACGAGTGAGGATATTTCTTGACTCTAATACATTTACAGTTTTGGTAACTGTATCCCGTAGTAAGTGTGGATCTTCTGAATTGCTATCCTTTTGGTATGCCTCCTTCAAATTGTTTGATATCTTATTCAAAATGTCTATCTCATCTGGGTGATCGTGAAGAAATCGAGCGAAGTACAGGGAGTACAGTGCCAGTAAAGTTATGGTGTGAGCTTCCATCGCCCGGTAGAGATTTCTTCCACTCAGGATTTTTGACACAGTTGAGGGGGAGTAGATACCAGCTTCAACCCAAGCCTGATCAATACCGCTCCCTTCGATATATTTGCCTAGGGAAGCCAAAGCCCAAAAAACTACATGTAATTCGCCAGGGCGAAATAAGAATTTCTTTCTGATATCATCTCTTGCCATCCACAGTTTCATTGCCATATCGTAAAGCTGCATATCAAGTGTTATAACTGTTACTGCATCAGGTCCCAGTACAAGTGTTGTAACATTGTGTGCTCTCATCAATGCAGTATAAAGAATACTATAGTCTGTTGGTGGTGATCTAATCAAAGGTGGGAGTAATCCAACATTGGTATGGTCCTGACAGGTTGTCAACAGGGAATTAAAAGCACTCCATGTTCCTGATGCATTTATCATTGTCTTTTTGCTTTGCTTTGCTCTTCTGTTTTGTTAAGGTTTCATGTGAATCTCCTGTTGCATCCACTTTTGTTTCTCTTGTTGCTTCCACTTTTGTTTCTTGTACAGGTTCCTGAGGTTCTTTAGATTTGGCCTTCATTTCTGGTGGGTTTCTAACAAGTTTCTGTTGTGCTTGTATTTCTTGTTTTTTAGACAATTTCACGAGGCCTACTTCTAAATTTCTCTGTGATTCCTCATCACCCGCTCCTTCTTTCAGAGTTTGTCGCTGTTCATATACTTCTTTCGTTTCACTCATTTCAACTTCTACTTGTCTCTCATCTTCTATTGCATTTAGCTGTTGTTCTTGTACCTCTTCCGTGTCACTCATTTCTACTTCATGTATCTCCAATTCTGCCTTTGCTAAAAGCTTCTGCGTTCCATCATCTATTGCATTTCCTTCAGAGTGACATTCTTGTACACTTTTCATGTTTTGTGCTTCTTCTGGCTTATCTGTTTCTGCTGGTACCTCTGGTTGGGCTTGGTCAACTGATCCTGGCTGTTTCTTGTCTAATTTTTCTACTAATTCTCCTGCTTCATACATTTCAACATCTTCATCACGCTGTTGTGCTTCTTTGATGGTGTTCTTTCTTTCAAGGGGATCGTCAAAGTTAAGGGATCCAATTACCCAAGCCATATCATTAGTTCTGTGTACAGTAGTGATTGGATTTGACTTTCGCAGCTTGCATGGAATCTTCTTCTTCTGTGGTTCAGGCTTGTTACATTGCAACACTTCACACTGTCCTGCTTTTTCTGGTGCCTGTTCCTTTCGGGTTCTTTCAATTTGAACTGGTGGCATGATTGGGGTTTTGTTATGTACTGCTGATTGATACACAGCGGTAACTGTTCCATGTAGTGTATCCATACCACATGGAGTAGCTTCAAGGAAATCAATATTATCTAGTGCATACCAGACGAACATGTCCTTTACCAGCCAGGGAGGCAAGCAGAGTCCATTGTTTGTGGCCATTTGTTGCTTGATGGAATTTGCAATGCTTATGTCAATTTCCTGCACTGCATGAACATCAATAGCAAGATCAAGCTTTTCCATTTTAGAAATAAGTGTTCTGGATCTGCTCGTTTTGTGTATGTCTAATGCTATTCCAACTGACAGTGGTGTCTCACGTTGTTTTCTAAACTCTGCTTCTACCTTCTGCGGTTTGTACGAAACCTGTCTATCAGATAGATAGGCTTGGACAAAGTGTTGAGCAAGAACATCGGCAGTCTGGTTGACCACTTTTTGTCGTCTTTCAGTGTGTACTGAGCCGCTTCCTTGTGTAACATGTTTACAAAATGAAAGCAGTAGTGGTGGGTTACTGTAATCATCAAATCTTCCTTTGAATTTCCATGTAGGTGAGTTTCTGATCTCAGCCCTTAAAATTCTGGCTGCCTTCAGGATGGTTGCGATGTCTTCTTTCAAATTTGTCTCTGGTCTTCTGAGAACTGTGGATGATACTTCTTCAGGTAGTCTTTTATTCTTTGGTCTTGTGAACTTTATATCTGAAATGTTGTCCATGATTAGTTGTTTTAAGTACACTTTGCAGGACTTAAGGTTTTGGGACACATCACAACCATTGGCTTCGAGAATATTTGCATAGGTCGTATGTATATCATTCATATTTAGAGCGACGCCTTTACAATGCAGGTCATATTCTAGAATTTCTAGAAATTCTAAATTGGACATTACTTGAGCAAAGTTGCTGGCCTTTTCCTCTTCAGATTGTATAGATTTTGTTGCTTTTCTTTGAGCTTTTACAAGACATGACAAATGATACTTGATGCCAAATGCTACTGCAGCTAAGGGATCATTTGCAGCAACAATATCACTTAACCTTACTCTTAGACCGTTATCATTTGTGTTTTTTCCGATTTCTAAAATCTGACAACCCATACTTTTAGTAGTAACCTCATGCAATGTGTCACCCGTATCCTGCTCACAGAATACACACTTCAAGTTTTTAGGATTAGACTGTCTCCTTCCCTTGGAAGTTGAGGGACTTTCTTCTTATTCTTTTGAGGTGGGCCTTCCTTTCTTCTTTTGATAAATCAAATTTACATTTCCTGCTGCAGACCCTCTTTCAACTCTAGCCTGTGCCCTTTTAATCTTGTTCTTATTTGTAAGTTCTTGATAACATGATCTGTGGTATGAGGCCCCTTGATCTAACAGTTCCTCTACTGACAGTTCTTCCAAGAGCTGTGCAAGAGGTCCAAATTCGGTCTCTCCACATTGATATCGTGTTGTTGCACTATTTGATAATTTATCAGTTGCTGTGATACTAGGTTTTGAAACATACTCCTTTGAATCATAATTAACTTGGCAAATTAGACACAAGTCGAAATCAAACACTCTGGAAGATAAAAGCTATGTACATGTTAACAATTGTTTGAACCTGAAATTTGTTATTTCTCCTTCTTGTTAGCTGGCTTGCTTGCTAGTTCTGTGCACTTTATTTGCTCATATTTCCAAGTTCTTTCTTGTTTGCAGGCTACTTGGCATTTGGGGCTTGTCTCTTTAGCTTGCTATGCTATTGGTTTATCTTGCTGCACAATTGTTCTTGTTAGCTTGCTTGCTTCCTATTTCTATTCTATTGGTCTTATTTCTAAGTTCTATCTAGTTGGGATTTGCTTGGCTATGCAGTTGCTTTATTTGGCTAGTTCTAATTGTTCTTGTTACCTGGCTTGCTTGCTAGTTCTGTGCTCCTAATTGCTCATATTTCTAGTTCTTTCTTGTTTGCAGGCTACTTGGCATTTGGGGCTTGTCTCTTTAGCTTGCTATGCTATTGGTTTATCTTGCTGCACAATTGTTCTTGATACCTTGCTTGCTTCCTATTTCTATTCTATTTGGTCTTATTTCTAGGTTCTTTCTAGTTGGGATTTGCTTGGCTATGCAGTTGCTTTTTTTGGCTAGTTATTGTTCTTGTTACCTGGCTTGCTTGCTAGTTCTGTGCTCCTAATTGCTCATATTTCTAAGTTCTTTCTTGTTTGTGGTTGCTTGGCTTTGGGCTTGCCTCTTTATCTTGCGACACTATTGGTTTATCTTGCTGCACAATTGTTCTTGTTAGCTTGCTTGCTTCCTATTTCTGTTCTAGTTGGTCTTATTTCTAGGTTCTTTCTAGTTGGGAATTTGCTTGGCTCTTGGGGGTTCTCTCCATATCTTGTGCACAATTGCTTTATCTTGCTGCTCAGTTGCTTGCTTTGTCTTACTTGGCCTTCTATAGCATTAAACACACAAAACAGGAGAGAAGATGGAAAGGTTTTTTGTTAACTTAATTTGCCATGTTTACATTTCAACCTAAATATTTAACTATATAATGGTGATGGTGGCCATTTGAACTAAATGCCAGCCATTTTGAACAGAGAAATAGCTGAAAAAGTTGCTTTATGATGTATTCTAGCTCCGTCTGGTAGGTTTAATAGCAATTTGTGAACTAGGACAATTTAACCCAGTTATTAAAAATGAAGTTAACAGCGGTCATTTTGAACTAAATGGAAGCCATTTTGACCAGAAGTAGCTGAAAAAAACATGGATTATATCATTCTAGTTCTTTTATGATGTATTATAGCTTCGTCTGGTAAGTTTACCAGCAATTTATGAAATAGGGCATTTTAACCCAATTATCAAACATTGTAATGGTAACAGCGGCCATTTTGTACTGAATGGCAGCCATTTTGAAAGGTGAAATAGCTGGAAAAAGCATAGAATACATTCTAGTTGCCCTAAAACTGGTATATTTATTTCTTATGATCATTAACAATGGTAGTTGTAGTAGTAACATGCCAAGAACCCCAATATATGAATACATTTATGCTGAATTTCTGTCCACGGCGGCCATCTTGGATTTGAAGGTCTAAACTGGCTAGAAAAAAATGGCAACATGTTTCATTTGAATCTTCACCCTTCAAAGTAATAAAATCAATTGAGAAATCGCTTTTAACACAAAAATTGAACGAACGTCATTTTGTCGACATATGGCTCTGTACTAAATGGAATGGTGCATCATGATGAAACCAGTCAGACATCAGGTCACGCTTTGTGCCTGCAAAGGTCACGATTTCTTAGCGCGTAATTCCCAAGCTATTGCCAGTGCCGAATCTTTGCGAAGTTTTCCGAAATGAAAGCTTAAATTAAACCATTTAAGAGGACCTGGTACAAATATTAGATGCGCTAAAGAGTCAAGAAATAAATCTGTAGTTTTTTCTTTGCCTGGCATATCAGAAATTTTACATTCCTTAAATGATAATGTGATAACGGTTGTTTTAAAACTGTATTCAGTTTTAAGATGTCGCGTAGTGTCCGCAAACAAACCGTGGACCTGGCCGTTTCCGACAGATTCTGGCAAACTGAACATTGGCAAACTGTTGATAAGATATGTCGTAAAGCGCGGTGATCCTGGCACCAGATTACACATAACACATTACACATTCAACTGGTAATGTGGTAAGACAAGTTTTATTGTATTTCATATACCACGAGTCAATCCGATGTGTTAATTTCACCCGCTGAGGGAAGAGGTGGGAAATATACGCACGATTGGCCCGGGGGGGGGGGGTACTCAGTGGAAAAGGGTAGGTACATATGTGCCGCCGATATGGGTCGCATTTTCACGCCTTACTATAACAATGGGTCGTTTTTCCCACCAGGCTACTATAAGATGGGTCGTTTTTTGAGGTCATTGCTACTATATAAATGGGTCCATTTTTCAATTTTTGTCGCATTTTACTATGAAAATGGTCAATTTTTCCGATTTTCGTTAAAATCACAATGAAAATGGTTGATTTTCTGATTTTTGGAAAATGTTACTATGAAAATGGGCCGATTTTGCTAAGATTATTATGAAAATGGTGCGAAATTTCAAGGCCAACTATATAAATGGGTCGAAATTTCGGAACCAACTATATAAATGGGTCATATTTTTGTACAATTTGGTCACTATAAACATGGGTCGATTTTTTTACCTGGCGTTTTTTTTTTTTTTTTTTTTTTTGGGTCGAGTACCCCCCCCCCCGGGACGATTGGTTCCATGTCCTTGCCTATAACCATGGCAATATTGATTAATACCGGAGCAATCACACAGAGAAATTGGGCCTAAATATTTAAATTATATTGACCGTTTAATTTTGATGGATTATGGAAGAAAATGCTGTAACCTTTGAAAACTGAGAAAATCAGAGCTGTCCGTTTCCAATAGCATTATTTGCGGCAGGTTTTTAGCCCGACTTTGCATCTAAAATCTGTATCTTTTGATTTGTTTAAAAATGACAATTTTACATTTAATATCAACCATCACCGACTTTAGCATGCTAGTTTAGACATATATCTATCTGATTACTCATATTTAAAACAATTTCAAAGATGTTAACACCTCGAAATCCAACAAAAATGTAACTAGACCAAATCTATTTTACACTTTTGTTCATAGCGGTCATTCGAAGTCAGTTGAGTTGCTGAAAAGAAAATAAGCAATATTTGTGTGACCTGCGCTTTGACTGTAACAGGCTGAAATATGGTTTGTTTATAGGCATTACCGTAATCAAATGGTGCATCATGATGTAACGGGCTGAAATATGGTTCGTTTATGGTAACCATAAACAAATGGTATGTTAGAATTCAAAGGATTTTGGTGATGGCCTTTCCTACGAAACGATATAAATATATATATATATATATATATTATATATATATATATTATATATATATATATATATAATATATATATATATATATATATATATATATATATTATATTATATATATATAAACACACCCAAAAAAGTAAACTCACTCCCCACCCCTGAAATTTGTCTGTCAATTTCAAACGATACCTCGCATTATACTTAATGGATATAATTGAAAGCGGTGTATACGCGTATTTTGACACCTCATTTTGTGGTGATTGATGAAGTATTGTTTAAGTTTTGCCCCTTGACCGAACCCACCCCAGATTTAAAAGTTGCAGTAAGCCCTATAGAGAAGGAGAATTTGGCATGCAGAGAAGAAGAGGATTGCACTGATTTCAATTTGCAACATTATGACATTATGATTATCAATAGGATTTACTGCAACTTTTATATCCTGGGGTGGGTTCGTCAAGTAGAGTCGGGCAGCACATCTGGTACAACATTTGGACGAAGAATTGCACGACATACCAGTTAGCATTCAAATTTCAGACGATCTGTATAAGTGCCATAAGAAATTAATGTCAAGAGTTCGCTTAAAGTGTGTTGGATTCACACGTTAGTGAAGACTCAACTTTAAGATAAATGTTTGAATCAGCCGAAGTAATGATATCACATTTGTTGACTTTGAAAATTCCTCATTTTGTCTTTAATCGCCGGTCAATCAGCCAGAAAGTAACGGATGTCTCTATTTGCAACAGCAGTTACTTGTTGCAGTAAGCCCTATAGAGAAGGGGAATTACTCATTCAGAGAAGAAGAGGATTGCACTGATTTCAATTTGCAACATTATGACATTATGATTATCAATAGGATTTACTGCAACTTTTTAAATCCTGGGGTGGATTCGGTCAAGATGGCATAACTTCGACAATACCCCATCGATCGCCACAAATGATGTGTAAAAATACGCGTAAATAACCACCGCTTCCAATTATCCTCATCTTGTGTACCAGATGTATCGTTTGAACTTGACAGACACATTTCAGGGGTGGGGAGTACTTTTTTGGTGTGTTTATATATATATATATTATATATATATATATTATATATATAATATATATATATATAATATAATATTTTAAATTAAATAAACACAGAACTGTTCAAAATCGTAAGATCATGAAAAATACTGATAACAGCAACCAAAATGCGCGAATGTGCAACTGTAGAAAAAGTGCAGATTGCCCCCTCCGTGGAGAGTGTCTAACTAGTGACATCATATACAAGGCGACTGTCACATCTAACAATGTATCTGTTTCTTATGTAGGCCTATGTAGTGGCCAGTTTAAGGCAAGGTATTATAACCATACGAAATCGTTTAGAAATGCCACGTTTTTTTGTATGAGAAGGAACGAATTATCAAGCATGTATGGGCGTTAAAAAAATCAAAATCTGATTATACCATCAACTGGGAAATCCTAAAAAAATCTAACCCTGAGAAACGCAGGCGGCCTGTGTACTTGTGCTTAGAAGAAAAGCTCTGTATCATCACCGGTGATCAGCTCCTCAATAAGAGGAGTGAACTGGTCTCGAAGTGTCGTCATAGCAACGCAGGTAAACAGCGATCAACAAGGCCGACCTCCAGTCGTGCTAAGAAAAAGCAATTCCATAGCCACTTGCCTGATGATCGTTGCACTAGGTGCATCGTGAAACACAGTGTAGCAAAATAATGCTGTTTTAAGTGTGCCTAAATTGGTATATATTATATATATATATATATATATAATATATATATATATATATATATAGATACGGCATCCTGAAATTTAATCTAAAGGTCGTTGCAGACAGGATGGCGGTTTCATTTCAACACACATTTTTCACTTGGTTGGAAAGATTAACCACCACGTGGTTTATTAACAAGCTTTGTTTGAATCCAGAGTTTTCCGTAAACTGTAATCTCGCATAAAATCACCCATTGACCACTGTAGAAGTATATTGTGTCCGGTTTCCATGAACAACCTACAGTGTTCTCTTATCTCCTCAATGGTAATGCAAAAACTTACTAATTGTATTCAGCAATATTGCCATTATGTAAATAAAATGTTTCAACTTTTCAAAGTCTCCCATATGGTACCAACTTTGCCACACCCATCACGAGACTCTCGGTCGACCGGGATTGAAATCCGTCCGAGTAGGTTGCTGAACCAATCAACGTCGCGTCGACTTCCCACTCGGTTTGTGTTGCTTGGGGTCTGCCCATGACAGTACAGGAGCGTTTTGCGTTAGCCATATTTCAAACAGGTTAACTGGACTCAAAATGATAAAGACATGTAGACAATAACATGTGGTTTTTGATTTAGTAGAGACAACTTTTAACTCTTCAAGATTTTAATGTATAGCGTTACAAAAGACCTAAATGAAAACCAGATGCATGCCTTGTAAAAGAGTTCCAACGGTTTTTGGAAATCAAAGAAAACAAACGACATTGGATATAGGACCAACCTAATTGAAGGAGGCACTTCGAGATGGCTTACTGTATTTTGCGAAACGAAACGAAAAAGAACTCCCATTGGATTACACGCTTTATTCCGTTATGCAAACGGTATCAATGCATGACGGAAATAAAGCGTGTAATTCCAATGGGAGTTTTGTTTCGTTTCGTTTCGCAAAATACAGCACAAGCCTTTCGTGATCCACAACTTCATCCCCCGACTTGCCTAAAAAGTGAGATTTGTGTACCATCTCTGAACCGCTTCAGCTGTCCATGTAGAGTGTGTGTGCCTTATCATTCTGAAGGAATTCTTAACTTTGAATTTTCTGTAGAAGTACGTGGCAGTGGCGGAAATTTCAGGAATTTCTTTTGTTCGGGGGATGCTACATTCATGAATGAATAGAGCATCCCCCAACAAAAGAAATTCACCATGTGTGCCAAGATACTGCTTTGTATAGTTTTTCTGTAATATTATCACTTATATTTGTCATTACTTTTGAAAAATATGTTTTCATTTAACCATAGTTCTACTTTATCATTTGTATATAACCAATTAGTTCCTCTTTGTACATATCTATGGGTTTATCTATATAGAAGGTTTCATATGTTTTTATTTTGTATACATGTTTTGTGAAGAGACAAAATTAAATAAGACTTGGTGAGATTTGGTTCGGGTTAGGTTTAGGTTCAGGGTTAGGGGTTTTAGGGAAATTTTTCGCTGGATATTCCTCCACTGTTACGGTCCTATAGGCACCGGGGATATAGAAATTTGCTCAATAACATCAAAACACACTATCAGAATCAACTTAAATTTGGAAATACTTTACACGAGGATATCTAGTGAACCAAAATAAAAAAATTAACGTGGTAGTATATGAAATGCCTTTAAATGACTAGCGCGTACAAGTGTATATTGCTCCTATTGGATGATCACCATGTATTAAAAGCTATCTGTATTAGGTAATTAAGCTCGTTTGGAGACAACATCTAGTAGGCCTTTTGCGATTCGCGGTTTATTTGGATGTTGTCTTCACTTGAAGAACAACCGATAGTATTATGATACACATACCAATTTAATTGCACAAACATTGTTGAACTTTAAATACTGTGGTTATAAGGAATGGATTAACACTAAAGTGACCATGGGTTTTTCACTCCCGTTGGCCCAAGTGGGAGGGTCCTGCATGGGACCCCAAATTAAGGAAAACCACTTTTTCGAAGAATTTTTGCACGAAATTTATGACCACACACGTGAAGGGTCATAAGACAACCCCAAATCAGCAATAAAAAATGAACTTTGTTTATGCGGGCTGCAAATTATGGGCAAAACATTGTTTTCAAAACATGCGAAAATGGACAAAAGACGTTATTTTGCATATGTAGCTACAAACAAAAAAACCAACACTTTTAAAAATTTTCCAATTGGAAAATATCACCCTGCTGATAAATTTTAAAATCAGTGATCAATCATTATTTTTTGAAACTTTGTTACTGGAGATCAGGGGCAGACAATCTCCCTATTAATCTTTTAGAAAGAGAGATAATCTCCAGAATGAACACAGGCTTTTCTCAGAGATTAATTTCCTTGATCGTAGTCTGATATCTTGATCGGATTCTCTGATACAAGAAATAAGAAAAAAGCTTAATTGGAGAGTTTACGAGGTTTAGTCAGATGAGGATAATTGGGGCAATGTTACGGTCACGTGTTAAATGGGTAATGCCTGGGAGAAACCTTCAGCTTATGTTCTTATTCTGGAAAAGAGAAATTTCATCAAATAAAACAAATAAATAGTTTAATGGTGGATGATGGTTAATGAAAACTGTAATCAGCAGATATTTTGGAAGAGTGTCCAAACTAACATAACAATATTGTATTCCCATAAGGAAGTTGATTGTGATGATTTAAAAAGTTTGTTAATCCAAGATTTCCCATTCTAATGATCTTCAAAACAAATTTTTAGATGGTCCTATTCAGCATAGTGAATTATTTGAGGTTATTAAAACACTGGGTAATAATAAAAGTCCGGGGCTTGATGGGTACAATCCTGCATGTTTTTAAAAATATTTTTCAATAGATTTGTCTTGGTTTCTTCTTCTATTAGATCAATCAATGAACTTATATAAGGGTCTTTATCGGCCACACATAAACGGGGGATTATCACTCATTACTCCCCAAAAGGTATAACCCCGTCAGGTTTTAAACTGGCGGGCCATCATCTCTTTTAGTGTTTCATACAAGATTGCATCTCAATGTTATTGCCCGAAAGATTGCAAAAGTGTGTTGCCTAGTTTAATCATAATGACCAGTCCAGGTTTCTGTCCGGTAGATTTATCGGGGAAAATATTTGACAAGTTTATGATATTATGTGTTATACAAAATTAAATGATATCCCCCTGATGTCTTCTCTTAATTGATTCGAGAAGGCTTTCGATTCTGTTTTCTCATAAATTTATAATTAGATAACTTACTAATTTAATTTTAGTGATCACTTCAAAAATGGGATAACTTATTTTACAAGGTCCACAGTGCTCAGTCATATTACTGGTCACATGACCCCGTTCCTTCCCCAGTCAGGTGGGTGTCTGGCAGGGGAATGGCCTTCTCTCCTACATTTTTCTTCTCTGTGCACAAGTTTTTAATCTTGCCATCAAATAATTGTTGAATTAAGGTATTACTTTACAAGGTATCGAATATAAAATTCTTCAGTATTCTGATGATCCAACAATATTTTTGATGGTACGGAGAAATCCTTATTAGAGATTTTCAATCACTTAAAAATTTTTCGGAATCTCATGTTTTGAAGATGAATACAAAATAACCAAAGCAAGATTGGATTGGTAACAAAAATAGGTCGCCAGGAAGGTATTATGCAAAGATTACAATATAATTGGGTCGTTCTTGGTACATTTGACTAGCTTGGGTTACTTTTAGTGTTGATTTAGATATAGTGAATGTGATTACAGATTACAAACACACCATGGCAGGCCATTACAAAACTTATTCATTCACTGGTCAAAACGTTTTGCTGACTGTCTTAGTAGAGTTATAGTGTGGTTAAGTCTTTATACTACCTAATTTAATCATTGATTTCTGTCAATCCCCAACCCAGACAAAACATAATTACAGATATTAATACCAAGTTTATATAATTTTGTTTGGGGGAGTGGGGTTGATAGGATTAACAGAATCAAATGGCAGTTCCTTATTATAAAGTGGGGTGTTTGGCTGATCCATTTGAAAATTTATGAAGGCTCTAAAAATTACATGGATCAGGTGGCTTCATAAGGGTAGTGGAATAAACAATAACTTTTTTAATATGTTTGTTCCTAAATGTTAATGTGAATATTCGTGTCAGCAAACCTGGGAACGTATAATTGGAAAGTTTACAAATGCTTTTGGTAAAGATGTATTATCTGGTTGGAAGATTTCACTATATTCTACACCCCATTGTCTAGAAAGAGACGTTTTGAATCCCAGTATTTGGTATAATGAGAACTTAAACTTAATAATAAATGTGTTTAATTCACCAAATACTTGAATGAAATCGTGGGGGGTCAACATCATTAATGATCTTATTGGCTCAAATGGGACCTTTCTCTCCTGCATGATATGCAATCAAGTTTAGGGTTCACATAAATTTTTTTCCATTTATATGGTATTAGACATGCAATGTCGAGGTCTTTTTCAACCCTTTTAATCTTGTCTATGAATATTTATCTCTACCCCATACTGGTTTTTTATATGTATATTTAACTCACAGAGTAAAGGGGTATAATATGTTATATACATTTATAAGTGGCAATTTTGTTCCGTTTAAGTGTATTCAAAATGGAATGCAATTCTTGACCTGCAGTTACCAACCCAAGTCCTCAGTGGTATAAAATTTTGTAGTACAAACTGGAAATGCACACTGGAGGAAGCTCCGTGGTTCCAAATTCTTTAATTAAATCGTAATTTTTATGTACGAAGTGTATTAAGAAGATTGGGAAATCTATAACCAGTGTTGCACTTTTTTGCAATAACCATGACGAAACACTTACGACTCTTTTTGGAAGTTGCGTTGCTGTGAGAATCTTTTGGAATGATTTGCAGACCTGGGTTAATGAAAGGTTAAGGGTGAAATTGGTTCTGGACTTAAACTTTATTCCTGTTTGGCAACTGGGAAAGGCAAGATGATATTTTTTTAATACCATGGCTGATTCGAAATTTTTCATTATAGATGCAGGGTGAACATACATTGCCCTTTTTGCAAGCCGCTAAGAAATGAGGTGAATACCTGGATATGGAACGCTTTATGTTTAAAGAAGTTTAAACAAAATGGTATTTGATAACGTTGGCATTGGTGGAAAAACCTGTTTGATAACTGAAGGTACATGTATGTACTTGGCCATTTTGCAAAATGGTGCTCACATGAATTTTGCATACTGTTAATATTCGGTGATTGTAAGTGATATGTTATTGTACTCGTTCGTGGTGATTCAATGCTGCAATAAAAAAAATGAAAAAAAAAATACGGAAATTTCACATGAACCTGTTTGAGTTCGCAAAAATTGCGAAACTATCAATTTTCCACCCTATATTAATTATTTTGTGTAACATTTCCCTCGACATATGACGTCATGGTACCGTCATAATGGGGATGTTTGGTACTTATTTTTGGTAGCAATAGAAAGAAACACTCCAAGCATCCTTTGGCGTACCGAAATTTTACAGTAATCCGTGTGTTCCATACAAAATCACAGGGGGGTGATAACCACCCCCCCCCCCCCACCCCCCCCTTCCGGGAGTGTGGTTACAAACAAATGGCTCGGTAAGACGAGGGTTAAACCTTTATTCTCTTGACGTCTTTTGAGTATACAAAATCATTGAATTGGTGATTACGATTAATCATTTTGAGGTCACATTACTAAGCCACCCGGATCGTTTTTTTTTAGTGCATAAAATACTAGACGTATCAAACACCCAAATTTATTGCTGTTATAATTTTAGCCATTTTCTAGTATAAGCCATAGTTAGCCTCTTTTAGTGCATCCATCAGGTCTGCTTTCCCTTCTGGGAAGGGGGTCATCTGAAACGCAATACAATGACGGGTATGTGTGCCCTCAGGACTCTCACGTGCACTTTTCCTGCAGAAATATCTAAGTAAGACCACCCGTTGCAGCATGATCCAGTTCAAACGACCCCAACTTCGACTTGTGAAAAAACCGACGAAACAAAACAAAGTACAAACGAACCCGAGCGACACCCCCCCCCCCCCCCCACACCACTTTACTCCCGTCAAAATTTAGCTTTTGAGATCAGAAGAAGGTTCATAATTTGTCTTCTCAAATTGAGCGCAGATGTAAAATTTAAGGACTAGGTACGTTCGCGAATCTCAAACGGTTGACCGAGTTAACTCAAATTTTGTTAATCAGATTATGTTTCTTGTGATAGCTTGTGATAGCCCAATGAATAGACGTTTTTCGTTGGTGATAATGCTAAAATTTACAGTTTGTTGTAAAAAATTACATGCGAAACTGCAGAAGTTGTATTGTTTACAGTATTTTGTTGTTGGAATGGCTGGCAGGACTTTTACATTTTTTTTACTCTATAGTACTTCAAGGGGGTTTTTTTTTGATCCGATCGACAACATTGTGCTCCGGTTTCATCAACACAAAGAAATGTTGGTATCGAAGAAAGTTCGTGTTTTTCAAGTTAGACCTCCGATTGATATTTACGGCCAAAAAATTTTTTCTTTGGATGTTTGAAACAAAAACGTCTCTAAAAGTTAATGTTAAACCATTAATTATTACACACACACTGTCCTTATGGGCCAGTTTGTACGCTTTTTTGCTTCTTCTATCGAACTATCCACACGGCTGGACCGATTTTTTAAGTCATTATCATGTTTTGGAGGAGTCCAAGTGTGTGGAAATATTGCATGCCATTTAAAGCCATTTTTACAGAATTTTATTGCAAAATTCAAAGTATTTTTTCCCGATTTTGTTCACAAAATACACACAATTTAGCTGTTATTGCAGAAAAAAAGGAGTTGATCGTGAACGGTGGTTAATGAAGTGTTTTCATGCTTGTGTGCTACAAATTCACCCCCCCCCTCTTATTAAGTCCATTGAAAGTCACAGGGCCGAGATTCCAAAGTATTGTGCCCCACCCTGAAATAGCGTATACGTTTTCATTGTTTCTCACAGGCTAGGGCCTTGCTCTATTATGGTAGGGGATGAGGGTAAACCAACCGAATTATCGGAAAATCCAAAAACCCCGAATTTCGGAGTTCTAAAAATCAGATCCACGCGCCTTTTTTTTTTTTTTTTTTGCTCCAGTTTAAACTTTGGAAAGGAGGTGCGAATTAATTTTGTGACGTTTATAAAAACTATTATCCACTTGCACGTACACACTTCTTTCAATACCAAATTTACAAATGAAGAGCGCCGCTCATTAAATCTCATTACTGAATGGTGAGGCCATATTTATTTGTGTGATTACAGCTTGGGGGATTTTGAACATTCGTAGTTGTGTTCATGACGTTCGAGGGCTTTTTAGAACTAGGTGGTCAACATTTATATGCGGCAAGAAATGGGAAAACGGTTATGTTCTCGGCTATCGGAAGCTGGAATGTGAAAAACAGAATTTAAATAAGACTTTCGTTTGGTGTGGGGTTGTTTTAGCAGTAACGTTGCGCCTATGAGTCAATCCGGAAATGGAGGGTTGAAAAAGTACTCTAAAATAATCGGTTGGTATGGCGAATAATGTGAATAGTGAGATGTACTATCTTTGTCAGTATTACTTAGATTATTCATGAACCCACAGGTCTCAGTGGCAAGGTGACATTAATTCTAATAAGTGACATAGCAAATATGCATGGCATTTTTCAGAAGTGGAACCAAGTTTGACACTGTTGAAATGCAATGGGAGGATGATTTGCTGTTCCATAATTATATGCGCCGAACCGTGTTTGTGGGGCGCGGGTTCAAGCCATGGTTTGCAGGACACGTACAATGTAACACACCATTCGATTTGTTTGTGTATACTTAGGTCAGTCAACCGAATGTACCTACACATGCGCGAATTGCCAGCGGTGCCAGCGTCGGTGACCTTTCCCTAGAATCTTTATAGCAGGCGTCAATGGAGAGCTTTGTTGTGCTTTGCGGGGACTCTATACATCAAAAACTCAGAGATTCTGCTGAAAAAAAAGTGGCCAAACTTGTGAAGTGAGTGATTTTTTTAAACAATTTATCAATGACCGTTGCATCGTTTCTAGGTTTTCAAATGAGGTTGGTACCTATTTTTTTTAATGTCCACATTATGTTCAATCCATGACTCTCATTCATTTACAGGTGAGACCTGGCTTCCATCAGTGCAGGCGATAGCGTACTTGTACGGATACGTACATACAGAGTACATGCGTAACCAAATTATATAGAAATACAAAAGAATTTTTAAAAATTCCTCTCGGGATTATCAGTTTGGAGATGAGAAAAAGGATAAAAAAATTCAGAACTGATGCCAAACGCCATTACATTTAAGTCTTTTAGTTTTAGTGCTTTGTATTTATAAAATAACTTTTAACATGGATAAAAATACCAAGATGATATCTCCAAATAGTGTATAATTGAGACCACAACACGACCAGCGTATCGAGTGGGATCTTCGCTTTTGATTGGCTACCACTTCGTCGGGGGTGAAGCTTTCTCGGTCGACCGCGTGTCACTTCTAAATAATAACTTTTTCATTTGATTTTATGTTGCATAATGGTTAATTTATGTGTACTTTCATGTACTCAAAGATCGTTTTCACTCAGAGTTTTATATAACATTGTGATTTTGCCATAGCATATGACGCATTCCATCTCTCTGAATTTTCGTTCGACCGGAATTCAATCTATTCGAGTGGTTTTTTAGCCAATCAAAGTGAAGAACCCACTCGTCGATTTTCAACTTTGAAGCCGCCCATGACGACAAGACCAGGCTAGTGTGCCACGTGTGTAGTGATTTGGTTGTACAATCTGTCATAATTATTATGCCAACATAGCTCTAGTCCTGATGATCATGACTGATAGTCTTAACTTTTATGGCTCTGCTGTTATATACCTATATAGTCATGACGCGAGTTGTGTGTAGTGAAAATGCCATTTTAGCCCAAGATACCAGACAGCTTCTTGGAGTTTCTGCTCTAACTTACAGCTGCAAAGTGGCTTAAATTTCCATTATTTGCAATAAACGTTATAGTTGTAGGCAATTCTTGAGAAGTCTTCTGCATCATGTGCTAACCATTTTTCCAGCAGATTTAAATTCGCGCATTAGGAACATTTTCAGGTGAAACTTACCCTTGTTGTGTCTACATTGGGCTCCAAATTTGGCAGCCTGTGTACAGGTTGACATGAACTTTTGGGAACCAAATTGTGGCATCGGTTACAAATTGTACACGACCCAATTATTCTACGACTCTAGAGATGCTATGTATGTCAAAAGAAATTATTTTTTATTTTATTTAAGGAAATATACACATCTCAAACTATCTAAACCTTAAAATGGCAATTAGAACTCTACCAGAACCGTTGAACTTTATGGCACCAAAGGATTATGACAAAATTTTAAAAGATTGATGCCATAAGGTACAATTATTGGAAACTACCAATAGCTTCCCGAATTGCCGAATAAAGTCATGAACCCCACCTGTTGTTTTTCAGAGTCTGTTACCTTCAGCTTTCATTACATGGCATAAATGTCATGTCAGCGAGGCGAGTATTAAGTATATTACAAAAAAATTGACATATAATAGGAACATGATTTTTTTTTCATTTTAACAAAGAACCTTTAACCCAAGATTATAGCAAACCTTTAAGCTATTGGCTAAGCAGTAAGCCATCTAAAATATTGCTGAACTTCTTTGTTTATTCAAACATGGATTTTCTTTGCATTGAGAGGCCTGGGCTAGACCATACCCGACAATTTCGGTGTACTAATCAAAGTTCTGCTACCGGACCAATTACATTCGCATTGTTTGAAGTATCATTTTTAACAAAATTTGCTTGAGCCTTTTATCCAAATGGATGGTGATGACCAACAGAACGATCAAGATAGATGATAGTATATGTTATCCTATATGTTGCACGAACATACATTAGACAAGGAACAGTCACATTGCTTCTCCCCTTGCGTGCTGTACCATTGACACGGCAATATTAGTTTAGCCGCAGCGACAAACCCGACTCTCTTTCATGGTAATATGGTAAGGGGCTCATAAATGTCCAGGTTGGATGGGTATTATTCTAAAGAAGGCGGTCCAACCTTCAATCAAGACCCGGTCGAGCGGCAGGTAAATCCGAATGGATTCCGAATTCTGATTGGCTGAAAAGCTTAATCCGATTCGTTTTTCCCGGTCGACCGAGACTTTCCCCACTCGTCCGGGTCCATTCGAATAATGACCGTCTTGGCAAAAAAAAAAAAAAAAAAAAAAAAAAAAAAAAAAAAAAAAAAAAAAAAAAAAAAAAAAAAAAAAAAAAAAAAAAAAAAAAAAAAAAAAAAAAAAAAAAAAAAAAAAAAAAAAAAAAAAAAAAAAAAAAAAAAAAAAAAAAAAAAAAAAAAAAAATAGAAGGCGCAAAAGGTCCCACTCGTATATCGTATCTGATAATTTGAAATTTAAAATTTACCGAAAGGTAAAGTGCACATTTTGGTGATGAGATGTTCAAAATGTCCTTCAAAAAGACCATTTTTAGAGTGGTTAGATTCGGTTTTACACAGAATTCGAAGTCCAGTAAACTTCCCCCCCCCCAAAAAATAAGAACTAAGTTTCCAGGGACCTTTGTTTCTTGCTTTTTACATTTTTAAATAAACTTCTATTTTGTAGATTGATATTCAATCTGCTACCGAGTTCCACTCTACTGTAAATACGAGTTACTCATCACATCCCCACTTTTATTGCCCTGTAAGTTAACTATATAACTAAACGTGCAAGGCCAAGTTTGTGTGGCATATTTTATACTTTAGATATGGGAAACGATATGATATAAGGGTCATTTGATTCCGCAGAAAGAGAAAAGATTATTCGACAAATATATTAGCTATATACGCATAATAGTATTCACTTATTGCAGTGCTGCTCTAATGATAGTTGATACCAAATTATTTTATTATCTTCTCTCTCCATTTAAAGATGTTGCTGCATCTTTTTGGCCTCTTTGGGGCTTCTGGCCAGAGAAACCTGCTACTGATCCTCTTTCGGGCTTCTGGCCAGGAAAACCCGCTCCTGATTCTCTTTGGGGCTTCTGGCCAGGAAACCCCGCTCCTGGATATAGTACAGGCAGCTCCGTCTACATTCGCTGGGGACGAACAGTGTGTCCGGAATCCGCTTCTCTGGTTTATGAAGGTAGGGAAAATATAAATAACATGATTATTTTCGACGTCAATTTTTGTTGAAAAACAGGAGGCAAAACTTTAGGATGTCATTAGAGACCAACGATTTTGTTTCGGTTTATTACATACCATTGAGGCCTGACATTTAATTAAGAAATAAAGGGTGATGCAGTAGCATTTATGGGCGAATAATGTGTTCGAAGTCGGAAAAACTTAAATAATGGGCGAGGCGCAGCCGAGCCAATTATTTAAAAGTTTTCCGGCCGAGGATACATTATGAGTCCATAAATGATACTGAAATCCCTTTATTTCTATTCTATTACCTAAAAAAGCTTTATTTAATATGGAAATTCATTCCCGACCCATTATTGCAGAATAATGGGCAGTAAACTGACCAATCAGAATGCTGCATTTTCAATAATGGTCAGCAGAGGTAATAGAATAATATATAATGTTACCCTATATACACTTAAAAAAAATACGTACACCGTTAGTAAATGCTTGTAATTTTACAGATTTGATATAATTTCTAGACAATCCTAAAAACGCATATCCTTTAGTTTATCAGTTTAACAAGGTTTGGTGTCATAAAACGCATATAATAATTTTGATTTGTTTTGATTCATTGTTTGTTTTTATTTTATTTTAACCTATAAAATACGCCAGTTAACGCTTGCCTTAATACCAAGCATTTTTGCTACTGTTGTAGTAGTAGCCTTCATTTTGTGATTATAAATGCTATTTTACTTTACTTCTAATGTAACATTGACAGAAAAAAATAGCTGGATTTACTACATTTTTGTTGTTGTTATTTGTTGTTTTTTTTATGCAAGAGAGACATGTCTAGACAAGATAGGCACTATGGTGTAGGTTAAAGGTTGCATCATATAGTTGGGTCATTTGGAGCACTTCCGTGACCGTGGAGAGCAGAGCATCATTTCTCAGTGGAGTTATCTTCTATGAAGGTTAATGAACAAATTTAGCGTGGGTGCCCCTCCTTAAAGTGTGGGCGGAATTCAGGAGGGGGAAAAATTACAGCAATCTAGGCATTTTTAATTTTGACCCCTGTATTATGAATTTTCTCCCTCCTGGATTCCGCCCACACTTTCAGGAGGGGCACCCCCCGCTAAATTTGTTCATTAACCTTCGTAGAAGATAAATCCACTGAGAAATGATGCTCTGCTCTCCACGGTCACGGAATTGCTCCATATGACCCAACTAATATGGGATTTCCTATATTACATCATTGAACCGTTCATGTAAGGTGAAATTCCAGATGATGTCATGAATGTGAGATCCAATTGGATAATGTTAGGCTATGTTTATGCATGGTTGCTATTGTAATAGCCTATATTTAGGTATTGGGAAAAACTAGTGAAACATTTTAAATATAGCTGAGCTTGCTGGGTAAGCCTTTGCAAGTAGTAAAAATTCATTTTGATTCTCTAGAGATCGTAATCGGAGCAGTATACCAGGATGAATCGATTTTTAGGTACCACAGAAAATTACAAGCTGCATTGTCTGCTGTCATCTTAAAGCCAAAAGAGCCTCCGTTTTTAGAATAAAAAAGGTTGTGGTTCTAAAAGTGGACATTTGTGACAGGCGGACTTCGCGAAAATCTCTGGTTTATTAATACTGCTGAACATTTATGCCGTCAGGGAATTTGTCATCTTGAACTGGCGGTACAACGTGTTTATATATTTAGGAATGCTCTGAAAAAGGGAAACAGTAACTGAAGAAGATTACCAAGGATTGATATTTAAGAAATAAAGGGTGATGCAGTAGCATTTATGGGCGAATAATGTGTCCGAGGTCGAAAAACTAAATAATGGGCAAGGCGCAGCCGAGCCGATTATTTTTAAGTTTTTCCGGCCGAGTAATGGGCAGTAAGCTGACCAATCAGAAAGCTGCATTTGCAATAATGGGCAGTAGAGGTAATAGAATAAGGAATAGTGTCATTGCATGCTGTGGGGACATATCATCGTTGAACTGCAACGCTCCATTTAATTCTGGATATTAGTCGCCATTGAACGTTGTATATTCGTTCAAGTGTATTAGTGGGCCAATCCCTTGTGTTGATAAACATGAATGTCTTATCTTTAGACAACACGTCATACACTTTGCCAGTACATTTTATCAATTCATTTGTTTTCTAATCGTTATATTTATTAAAAAGCCAATAGCGATTTATTCCTTGATGGGGCGTGAAATACGATTATGCCAAAAGTCGTGAGGTCACCACTATTCATCCGCAATACAATCGATATAGGCTAAGACCTATTACGCTAGTCTTTTATACCGCTGGTGTGTTACCTATTAGCCATAATCACAATGACAACGATCATGCAAAGCAACATATATACTAAGGTCGTTTCCAGATAACGTATATTGTTATTTCATTGTTCCACCTATTCGTTATAATCCTTGTCCGTAACATTCGCTGCCGTATGTATTATAACTCGTAAATAAGTAGTTCAAAGGCTTTGGCTCGAACAGCTGTTAGGGTACAAAACTATGCAAGCTATTTCATTGTCTTGATCGTGGTTCAGGGCAGGTGCTTGCGGGAATCAGTTTGATAATAACGAGCAATTTGGCGTCACATTACGCCAGTGAAATAGCTACGTCTCTTTTGCAGAATATAGTAAGAGGGCGTTAGTCAAATATTTCTCTCTTGTCCGGATTTTGTTTACCGCCGCCTGCGTGACTCCAAGCTGAGACTACTAAAAATGATGTCGTTTTGTATTTTCGACTTGCCAGACTACCCATAATCCCTCACGAGTTTGATCATCGCAATGCAAAAACTTTAACCATTTTTTACACAAATTCTAGAGGGTGTCCACGAAAGATTATGTCACCATTTGATGTAGAATTATGTTCTATAGAGATGGCAGTTTTGTTTTCAGGGGGACACCCCTAGGTTTTAATGCCATTTAAATTTTGCTTGCATCATTTTAATGTGTAAGCATGTGGTGTAAGCAGAATTGGCGCCGCCGATTTCAACTTACCCCGTTGCCAAGTTGAATCGTTGTTACACGATTGTAAACGTGTACACTGTGACATGGTGTATCCCCGGGGGCCCGGTGGGGCATTGACATTGGAAAGAGGTACGGGTATGTGCGGCCCGTAAGACCCCCTTTTCGCGTCTCTCCAGCAGTTCCCAAGACCCCCAGTTGAAGCATAATTCAGTTCTTAAGGTCCCCTTTTCAGAAAATTTTGGCCTCGGAAGCCGAATTTTAGCCAAATTTCAGTTCCCAAGCCCCTACTTTCGGAGACAAAATCCGTTCACAAGCCCCCAAGTTCAGAAAAAAAGTTGAGTGCCCCCGGGTGTATCGTTCAGTATTGTAACACCATTCCTAGGGAATAATTACGCGGACCGTATACCCGGGGACGGGATCACATAATGAAATGGATATGGGTGTAAGACTGGCGCTTCCAAACCCGGGGCATTCGGTGACAGAGGACTCAAACAAATAGGGGTACTTGGGTGAGAGACAGCCAAAATGCCCCAAAATAGGTGACAAATTTGTATGCAAAATCTTCCAAAACATGCGGTCTTTTTAGAAAATTTTGCAAATATTCACCAAAAATAGGGGTCTTTGGGTGAACATTTTCAAAAATTTTCCCCCCAAAAGGGGTCTTTAGGTGACAGTGGTAAACTTTCCAAAAAATGTGGTCTTTGGGTGACATTGAAGAGGTGTCACCTCTTCATCAATGTTCGCTTCTGTTTCAGTGACCGGTCCTGTTTCAGTGATCGTTCCCGTTTACTCAGCTAGCGGGAGACCGCGCGAAGCGCGGGCCTCCCACTAGTTAACATAATAGCAGGCAACTCTTTTGTCCTCTTTCAATTTATGTCAATATGGGAAAGCCAGGTGGCATTTCTTTTCAATAGTAGATAACTCTTTGTAAGTAAAGTATTGTCATGTTATGTAAGCACGGATTGGGGTCAATATAGTTATAAAAGAAACTTTAAACTCAGGAACTGGCAACCATACATTAAATTGTTATGCGTTCCCGACATACAGTGCAAAATACCATCGTACTGCAAATGTCACGTGTTTTGTGCCATGTGACTAAGTCTAGCCATAATGAGTCACGCAGCCCCCCTAGATTTTGTTCTTCGATATCCACTGACCTCTACACATGGATAGCGGGCTGCCGCACAGTGAATGGTCGCCGAGTGAAACAACAGGAAGTTGGTTTTTGACCTCTACAATATGGCGGAAACAATGCATACACCTGCTGGTGCACATATTCCACACAGATGTTGTACAGGTGTATGCATTGTTTCCCGCTATATTGTATATGTCAAAAACCAACTTCCTGACGTTTCAATCGGCGACTCTGACCCGCTATCCATGTGTAGAGGTCAGTGTCGAAATCGCTCGTTTACAAGCTTAGCATGTATGCTTGTAGACGCGATTTTACCCGTATATGATAATATTGAACCAACTCTAACACAAACGCCTACTCTAATTATAATTTGTATCGTCCAGACATTCAGAATACTTTCCTGTTCCTCCTAGGTCTCGTTGGTGGGGGTTACTACACACACGCTGGTGGCAGCGCTAATTATCTGTGTCTTCCAGAAAACGCCTGAATATGACGAATCCCAATCAGGTGCCTCCACCCTTCGAGGGACAATCTACAGTGCTGAATATTTTACCTCTGATTTCGATCCGCTTCTGAGTCAGCACAACCACGATGCCCCTTGTGCTATGTGTAGGGTTTCCACAAGAGGCTCAATGGCAATGTTTCCCGGTAAAATGACCTGTCCACAGGGTTGGACTCACGAATACCACGGTTACCTTATGGGTTCACGCTACAATGAGGCACGTGGAAGCGAACCGGTTTGCGTCGATCGAGAGCCCGAGGTTGTTCCCGGTAGTATCGCTAGCAAAAAAGGTGCATTGTTGTATCCGATTGAAGCCCGATGCGATAGTGGTAACTTGCCCTGTGCACCGTACGTTAACGGTCATGAGCTTACATGTGTTGTGTGTACCATGTAAAAAAGAATAACCGATCGATAAGAATGAAGAATTATCATTATTCTCTCATTTCGTAGTAAAGAATAACTTTAATGTCGATAATGGACAAATAGTCATGAGAATATGCAGATTAAAAAAAAGGATTGCGGCCAAGTCGCTTTCAATATAGCAACTCACCAAAACGAATACAGACACAAGTAATAAAAGATTTAGGTGCTTTGATGTGGGTCGGTCAGAGATGTTCCCAAGACCCACATACGCCCTCGTCCGTTACTTATACATAACAATTCTGAAATACCTCTTACAGTAGGGTTGTTTCTCCAGTTTGGAATAAGAAAAAAATGCCTCATAACGTTTAAAAAAAATCAGATTTTTTCTTTAAGATGTTATATACTTTTACGGTTAAACCAAATGACAACGTCTACATTTGGGATTTCTTGGCCGCCACCGCCTAAAAAACTAACCCTAAAATGCACTCATTTTTACCCTGAGTTTTTACCCATTGTTCTTTTTTAATCTATTTAATTTAATGGCTAAATAATACTAAAACACTAAGGTATTAGCTTTTCAAAACTAAAAACAAATGAATCAGTTTTAAAATGGCTGTGTTATGGTCATCTAATGAAAATGGCCGTTTTTTTCGACATTGTCCAAGGACGCCAACTATGTGTTTTATATATCCGTAACGGCCCTTAATCGCTTCAACCCACCTGACAAAGCATCACGGAGCGGACCCCTGCCTTGAGTTAGTGAGAAATTGCTCCTAGATCTGACAACAGAAATACCGCTACCTCACTTTTTTGCGGTGATTGTCAAATTTTCCACTAGGGGCGTAAGGGATATGCCCTTAAAGCTACAGTCATTTTTTTTCAAATTCAAAAGGCCCATTTTATCTCTAAATTGCTAGTATTAGGTCATATCAACACCTTATACTACTGTTCTTTGTGAAAACGGACACTTAAGCCTTTTATAGCGGTTTTGAAAATATTTACGACTGTTTCTGATTTTAAAAAGTCAGATCCCGACTCTTATTAGTAATCAAAGTATAAAATAATCATTTCTTGACAAATGCGGTGTGTTACGCTTAGCCACTTACAGGGGTCTTTACCTCAACTATTTCCAGTACATGGATTTCACACATTTCTTCAAATGTCACATTGGGGCTTATACATCATAAACTGTCATGATTATTAAAGCCCTAGATTAGAATACATCTTAGTCCTTATATTAAAAGATCGGTATATTTAATCTAATGTAATCGACATCGTAATCTATGGATGAAATATTTACTGATAGAGTGCAACGATTCCTTTTAAAGATGACTACATTATGTTGATCGTTCGTATTCCTTAATGGGGTTTAGCAATGGACTCATATATCCTCTTAATTGCACATATTTAGGTTTATATGTATTTTATTAGTAAATGATTAGCAAAAAAGTTTTTTTAAATGCCCAGAAAGGTAAAAAATAAGCTATTTATATCATCACTCTTGACACAAATGCTCGACTTGCTGTGGGTTTTTTTTTTCCGCGACGTAACAGTACTAACTCCTCTGCGCTTCCGAGTATATCAGCTTTATACAGTCAAGCGGGATTTTAACCCGCATAAAGGAGTCACCTGCAGAAATAGCCGATATTTTCAGGTGAACCAGGTGCAAGTTTTGTCATTTTTGGAGGGCAAACAAAAGTCCATTCAATATAATTTGCCTTCCGTGAAAGAACCCTATACACTGTATGTTAGATGGTATACCCAATACAATAGCATTCCAGAGACAAGTGTTTAACAGAAGTTCTATTTCGGGTGCCTGTTTTAGGGACATGCCAATCCATGTCCGCAACTTTAAATACATTCTGTTATGTCGTTTATTACAGCCACATTTCAATTCGCCGTAGAAGTGCCACGTAATGATTCGTTGTCCCAGCAATTGGTCCAAACAAATCACAAAGCTTATAGCGCGGGGATTTCAAACTTTTCATTGTGTAGCCTGTGTCCTGTGCCCTGTGATTTGTTTGGACCGATTACCGGGGTAACGAGTCCTATTACATGGCACTTCTTCAGCGAATAGGAACACATTTTGTGTAAATGACCACCGCTTAACCTCCTGCTGGGGCTGTTAGTAGTGCCTTTGCTCTGTTACATCGTCGGCCGAGTTGTCATGCTCGTTGCTTTTTCAAAAAGCGCTTTTGACCATACCATTGGATGGCTTTTGTTTTGCATTATTAACCACTTAATTCTTTCACTTTTCACGTTGTTGATTGAAGCCTGCACCATTGTTTTTCTTTATTTTTATTTTTGGTATTAACAACTGCAAACTTGGGATTCCATTGCTAAAAACCTTTAACCAGTGCATGCGTCCACTCTATTACTAAACCGGTGGTTTTAATTTCTACGACTCTTCTGTACCACATGCAATGCCTAATGACGATGCGAACGTAATAAACACATTTAACGTGTTTTAACAGAAGACATTTTATTTAGATAATATTCTCACGACTCCGTAAATAGATTGGCCACGTTGTGAAATTTACGGATGCACGAATTTAACATAGGCCTAGAAAATGAATAAAATACGAATAAACGCACATGGGAATACAGGGAGTTATTTTTGTCGTTCTGAAGTTTTGTTGTGTTATTGTTTAGCTGCTTTGTCCCAGCAAAGAATGTCCTTTTATTACTTTGTACATGGTGGGGTTTTTTTTTTCAACTATAATATACACGCCAGTGTTAACATGTTGATTTTAAAATTTCACTATTGGTGGTTGGTCTTTTACTTTATGGGCGATCTATTCATTATATTCAAAAAATTGGCTTCAACTTATTTCGGCTGGCACTTTCTGAACTATTAATTCACATTAAGTGAACCAGGGGGGGGGTTCCTATGGACCCCTCCAAAAATGTTTTCGCGCGGGCCGCTTTACAAGTGGGTTTTTTGCGCCGAAATTTTTTGTAAGTTGTCTGACTTTTAATGGCGCTTCTTTTCATACCAAAAAACTTAAAATCGACCCAAGCCGTTAATAGTTAATTAGTGAGGGTCTCATGGACCCCCTTGGGCACTACGGAAGTCATCGAGAATTATTAAAAAAAACCAAAATTTGTTTTGCTGATATATGCTCACATCTCATAAAGTTACACAATTCATAGCAACATTAAAAATAATTACCTTTAATGTGGCTGAAAACAAACAATTTCATTGTGTACTTTGGATAAAAAAACCGTTACTGTACAAAAGGTTTTTCTAGGGGAAAATTATGTGTATTTATGCAACACCCGTAAAAATACATGATTCCTAAAACTCAAGTTTTTTTGTTAAATATATTAATTTGGGTCTTCTAAGTAGAATCACAGATAAAAATAGTTTTCAAAAAGTTTCATGTAAGGCGCAAGGCTCATTTTTGAATTTTTCGTCTTTTTTTTTCCCCTTTTTCGCGGTTTTGAAACATTTTGCCCCTAATTGGGGGTGCGCCGAAATAACAAAATTTTCATTTTTTATTGCTGATTTGGGGTTGTCTTATGACCCCTCAACATGTGGTATAATTTCTGGCAAAAATTCCCTCCGGAAAGTGGTTTCCTTTGGGGTGTCCCAGGGTCGCCCCCCGGGCACCACGGGAGTGAAAAAACTCCCTGGTCACTTAAGTGTTTAAAAATGTGACTACACACAGGGGTAGGATCAAAAGAGTACCACAGGCATAAACAATCCAAAAAAGAAATGTATGATGTTTTGGCATATTTGATTACAGCAATTAGTAATCCAGATATCGTTTCTTTCAGTGAGGTGAAATCATTGGATGTGACACTCCATGGAAAAATTATGCTATTTCTTCCGCAAAACCAAAGACAAATGCTGGGTGCGCGAAGTTAGTAATCAAAATCATAACATCACAATCAGGGTTGCTTTTATGATATGTTAAATCCTGTTCTTCGATCACTCACTTTAATCCTCCACATTCCTCCCCTCTTTGGATGCCCGCACCGCCGTCCTCAGCATGGCCGTTACACACTTCACAGCTCGTCTGATTATAATAGCTCTGATCCCTGTCTGACAATATCAACCTCTGCTGTGATTCCACGTTGAAGCTCAATTAAAAGAGCGAAATCCGGGCTAATATAATTTGCGCTTCAACATATTATAAATACAATTTATGTTTCAAATGGACTGCCTTTCAGTCAGAAAAAGTACACTTTATTATTGATAACAAAGTAAAACTTATACTATCTTCCGTATGATTGCAGCCATGTTGATAGGCCCACGAGAAAAAATTGAATCATGATTGGTATATAGTACCTAGTGTGTCCTTGAAATAAGTATCCAGTGGAAAGATTATGAATTCCCATAACCAAAACCTTTTCAGCTATATTCTGTTCAGATCCGCCCCAGTTTTTTTAATCGATCGTTACTACTGCGTTTCTACTGGGACACACTATATAATCCGATTTTCTGACCAGATCCCTAACTGCTTAGACACTGGTTTTTATCTATTACTTACAAAGTCCATACAACGTCCACCAATGCCGAGCGACGTCACCAGCCGAACATGGCGACCTCCATGGGCAACATTTATTAGTTAATTCTGCTAATAAGGCAATCAATATTGCAGTAGAACTTCAGTGTTTTGTTAAATATATGTAGTTGGTTTCTAGATGTAGATATCAACATAAATAAGTTTTCAAAAAGTTTCAGTAAAGCGCAAGGCTCTTTGAATTTTCCGTCTTTTTCCCTTTTTGCGTGTTTTGAAAACAATGTTTGCCCCTAATTTGCAGCCGAATAACAAATGTCATTTTTTATTGTGATGTTGGGGTGTCTTATGACCCTTATGTGGTTATAAATTTAGTGCAAAAATTTCCTCGGGAAAGTGGTTCCTTGGGGGGTCCATGGCCCCCCCCCCCGGGCACCAACGGGAGGTGAAAACCCGTGGTATTAAGTGTTAAAAATATTTCGTTTTTTAAATTTTGGTATCAAAAAGAAGTACACAGGCATAAACAATCTAAAAAAAGAAAAAGTATGAGTATTGGAATATTTGATTACAGCAATTATATCCAGAGATCTTTTCTTTCCGTGCGTGCAAAATCCATTGGAGTGTGACAATCCATGGAAAATGATGGCTATTTCCGCAAACCAAAGCAAATGCGGTGTTGCCGCCGAAGTAGTAATCAACAATCATTAACATTAATTCAGTGCTTTTGATATGTTAAATATGTTTCGAATCAATTCACTTTAATCTCCACATTGACTCCACCTCTTGGATGCAACACCTGCCTTCCTCAGCATGCCGTTCACACTTCACAGCTCTTCTGATTATAATAGCTCGTCCTGTCTGACAATATCAACCTCTGCTGTGATTCCGTGAAGTCATACGCGAAATGCCGGGCTCATATAATTTGCGATTCAACATATTATATACATTTATGTGTCAAATGACTGCTTCAGCAGAAAAGTACACTTTATTGATAACACAGTAAAACGTTTATAATGTCTTCAGTATGATTGCAGCCATGTTGAAGGCCCACGGAAACATTGAAATCATGATGTATATAGTACAATCGTGGGTCTGAAATAAGTTAAGCCTTGGAAAGATTAGTGAATGCCATAACAAACCTTTTTGTTTCCAAATCTATATTCTGTTCCAAGAATCCCCCCATTTTTTAACGATCGTTACGTACTGCTTTGTCTACTGGACACACTATATAATCCGATTTTCTGACCAGGAGTACCCTAGACTTCCTTAGACAACTGTTTTTATCTTATTGACTTACAAGTCATACAACGTCACCAATGCGAGCGACGTCACCAATGCCTAACAATGGCGACCTCCATGGGCAAACATTTATTAGGTACTTCTGTCTAATACGGGCATCAATATTTTGCATAGATATTATTTCTTTCAGACCGCAAACATTTTTAAAACATACTTAATTAAATTAGCCTGTTAGTACACTTTAAGGTCTGGTGGAGGAGTCGTAAAAACTCTGGATTTTGAGGTGTCCCCGCAAGAAAAAATGTAACGGAGTCAGATCAGGAATCTTGGGGCCATCTCCAGTTGCATGTTCAGGGCAATAAACGATCTCACCATAACTCAGCAAGGCGATCTGTCACAGTTCGTCTCGGTTGTTAGAGGCGCACCATCTTGTGCCCACCTGCCCGTTGAAATTGGTCATTTTGGTTGTCGCTGAAAACAAGGATATTCTGTTCAATGCCTGTTCAAAAACAGTCAGAAAATCGTCATTGATTGTCGTACATGAATGATTTTGAGACTGTGGCTGTACATGGAACTAAAAAAAACTGACCAAATACTACATACATTCTAAACATGATACTGTCAAAACTCTTTACTTCTTTTTGCTACGCCCTGTTTTCAGAAACCACTGTATAACTGTCCTAAACTTCATATATTTTTAAGAAGGCACTCCAAGGTGTGCAGGTGCTGATTTTGGTAAAGTCACTGGTAACCGATTCAGTAGGTTACGCCTCAATATGGATAATTTACTAACAGCACGCGGTGGTTTTTGACCACCACCCAAGCTCCAGGAGCAGGTCCTCATCACTCAGAGGGTCGTCCGAGTGCCAAATTTGTAAACGTTATTCAATACGGAATTAAATCGCAATCTCATCACAGTGCGCAGTTCCACTCCATAGAAACGTTTTACACATTTTGGCACTCGCCAGTGATGCTAACAACCTCAAACGGAGCTATTATTTTGGGCTTATCTTTTAATTGGACTTAGAATATTTCCCTTTAACCTGAAAAATAATGAGAATTTTATCTATTTTAAAATAGGCAGTAGCAGATTCGAACCCGAGACCACTATCATGAAGTCAGCTACCTAACCACAAGTCCAGCGAGGATTGGTGTGCCTGTTCTGCATTTCTAATCATTGATAACATTTACGGAATAAATTGCTACTGCTAACGGTTGCCACAACTTATGCTCCAGGAGCAGGAGTGGTGGTCAAAATCTCACACTTGCAATTTACAAACACTTTCATCAAATATTAGTTTGTATATTATTGGTTGCTATAGACCAGTTAACAGCAATGTTTGTAAACATGTTAGGGCCTGGTATCTTGAAATAGGTCAGCCTGACTGTTTAATACACACTGGGCAATTGTATCTGTTAGAGTTTTAATATTATGGGCCATAACGATTCGCAGGAATGGATTCGCAGGCAACAAAAGAAGTGACATAGGATGTTAACTGGTCTATAGACCGTATTCAATAGCCAGCCATGTTGGTGGACGCATTCCTGTTTTACAATACATTCACCTGTAAATGATCCCTGTGCAATCGCTAAACATGGATCGATTGACAGCTTAATGTATTGTAGTCCTGGAATGTATGTATCTTGTCCACCAACATGTCTGGTGGCTGACGTCATATTGAATACGTTCTATACACGACATGTATTAGCTGCTCAGTGTTTCACGCCTTTCGGCGATCCTCAGGCACTGAGTTAGGATGGACACAAAAACTTTACTTCTTTTTAAAACGGTTGGGTAGTTTTAAATCATGTCTATATTTGCTTATCAAGTCAGATCTTTTGTTAATATCGTTCTTGAGGTTCAGTATTTCTAGTTTCTCGTCCAAACATAAGTTACATTGCCCCGATGACTTTGTGTGATTGTTAAACCTCTTTTTAAAGAGAGGTTTAACAATCACACAAAGTCATTTAAGCACACGAAGTATGAAAAGGAAACAAAATTATTAAAACACATCTGGGAATTAAAAAGAAATAGCAAGGGAGTCAAACCCTGTAATGAGAATTTGTGTCTCCATCCTAACGCCGAAAGGCGTGAAACACTGTGTAGCAGCTATTACATGACATGTAGTGTATAGCAACCAATAGAAAATAACAAGCTGAGACTACTAGATAAAAGTATCGAACAATTTTCCTTTGTTGATGATAAATGAACAATTTCAAAGTATAGACCTCTGGAAAGGCAACCGTTACTCACGAGTTTCACGGCACACCCTCACTTACGATCATCGGGTATCCGATCTTCAGGCTCAGGCATGTGAGTAGGGTTATGAACGAGAATCCCATTCTAGAAGTTTGGGGAAGAAGGTTTAAAGATGTTTTTATATAGTCTGAAGGGAGCTGAATCAGAATTTTTGGGTCCAACCTCTGGGAAATGTGGGGAACTTTGTAAAATAAGGGGGTAACATTAGTACAGGGGTAAATTTGAAATCAGGTCAAACTGTGTTTAAATGTACACCAATGTATTTGTCTCATTATATGGATTAAAAAAGGTATAGTTTGTATAGGTTCCGACCTTTAGTTACTCGGCTATAGCCCTGATAAGGCGCAAGGTCATTCTGGGGCAAAAACAATCTAGTGCTCATATTTTGTTGAAACCGGTGTCAAATTTTTGCCCTGGTCATACTGAATCAGAAAATTAATTTCAATTCTTTGGGTGACAGCTCTGTATACAATTTGAGGTCAAGTTTTGGTGACCCTCTATAGACCCCTGTAGACCCTTGTTAAATTTTGCCCATGAATTACGAAACCAAATGCCAAACATTGCAATATAAGGCAAGACGAACAATTTGACACCAGTTTCAACGAAATCGGAGCACTGGGTAACGTTTACCCCCAGGATGACCTTGAACCTTAATAGGACTGTACCTGTTTAACTAAAGGTCGGAACCTGGACAAACTATACCTTTTTTAATCCTTATAATGAGACAATACATTGGTGTACATTTAAACACAATTTGAATTGCTTTCAAATTCACCCTGTACAAATTTTACCCCCTTATTTTCCAGAGGTTGGACCCAAAAATTCTGATTCAGCACCCTTCAAACTATAGAAAAATTTCTTCAAACCTTCTTCCCCAAACTTCTAGAATGGGATTCTGATTTATAACCCTACTATGTCTTAACCAAAGGAGATGTATATACATTCTATGGTGTCACACCGAGCAAGCCCTTAAACCAGCACTGGTCTGTTGTAATGGGATTTAGCACTTTTAATTCCAAAGATAGTCACCTGAAAATACACTGTTATTTATTACGCCCCCACTACTCGTAGTGGTTGAGCACTTTCTG